>JAXCGZ010009727.1:70000-89272 GCA_037179515.1 Halocaridina rubra | reverse complement strand
ATAGTTTCGTTTATTGCAACGTAAGTGCATGAATGTATACTTTTTGACTTAGTATGTGTACTTATTAATTTCTATCATGTATACACGTATATTCGTATGTATTAATGTGTAATTTATTATGGAGGCTGGCTGTAGAAGACTTGGAGAAAGGAATGTTAGTCGCTAATGGAATTTAGCCATTAACCCTTCACCTCCTTGATAACACTTAGGCTACGTTTCCACTAGGCTGCGAAACGCAGCCTCTAGTGGAAACAGCTCCATAGGATTACATGTATCACCTAAACTCAGGCAGAGGCTGCGAAAAACAGAAGCAGCGTTTTGCAGCCTAGTGGAAACGTAGCCTTATTGCATCGCCTCGTTGAACAAAGAACCGTTGTAAACAAGTCATAACTCAGGTTAGTCCTAGTATCAAGGACCCCTAAAAAGTGAGAGGAGTTTTGTAAGACTTTAATACAAATAAGTTAGTTGCTGTCGTGAGATGCTACGAGGCACTCATTTTACTGTGTTTATTGACAGTACGTATAAGTTTATTCTTAGTTGTCCTCGTGAGATGCTACGAGACACTCATGTTTAGGATGTGTAAAATCGGTCGTAGCTGAGAACGTGATAGAGATCCGTGGATCAGAAGATACGCTTTTGATTCGGAGTCCTGTGATTGCTGACTACATCAGGGTTATCCGGATAGATAAGTACAGAGTTATTTATTTCAAACAATATTTATAACTACGTGTGAGGGACAGCATGAGCACATTTAATTGAACACTCGTAGGTAAAATGTATGTTAGAAAATTTATTATTCTGTATGAGGAAGTTTTAATTTAAGGTGAGGAGAGTTTATTTAAATATTCACATATCAGCAGTTCATAAACCCCCTTATAAAATATTTGCATGTATGTCTATGCCTGTAATATTAATTATATATTATTGGTAGAGGATTTAATTTTGAGATCGTGGTAGGCCTCTACTGAAGCCGTGTCAGGATTTCCGAATTTAGGGGTTTATATGATCGAAGGGTATTAACACACAGGAAATCCTCCACAATGTTTCTTGAATGTGAAGTTTCAAAGTTTTTGCTAAATTATTTCAGTGCAAGAAAGGGAGTTCTTGAAAAATTAGAAGCTGCAATTATTTCTAGGTCCTATTCTCCGGTTAGGTCAAGTTTAATCTGTTATATAGTAAATTGTTTATATAATTTAGTATTTTTAAAAGGGAGTCCGTGACGTAAAACCGAATCAATCAATCAGTATTTTGTGTAAAATCAGTTCCAAATTCTTCATGAGCTCCTGAGAATATTGTGTGGAAAAAAATTATGCCTTATGCCTAAAGATTGTATGCTATATTATATTCATGTGAAATATCCTTTAGCTTTCAAAAACACACAATTTGTATGATTGCAGATAACATTAATGATTTACATAGACACTGCAGATATATCAAGTACTTCATAAGTATTTGAAAACTGTCAGTTATGACAGTTTTTCAATACTCATGAGTTACTTGATATATCTAAAGTGTCTATGTAAGTCATTAATGTTATCTGCAATCATACAAATTGCATGTTTTTGCAAGTTAAAGGAAATTTCACATAAATATAATATACTCTTTTTGTAAGGCATAAGGAGTGGGAATCACAGAAGCGAAATGATTAGAATATTCGAGTAGGGAGTTGACATCCCCTCGATAGAACCCACCGTGGGGTGATAGGAAGGGCATCCGGTCTTAATTCCCCAGTTTCTTCCTGTCTGTGTCCACCCCCATAATAGAGACTAATAATGAACAACTTGAAAGTTACCATCTATTCACAAACATACATATGTACATAAAGGTATCCAGATAACTGCCGGACTGACAAGTGCCCAATGGACAAATACCCAAAAAGGAAAGCTGCCCGATGGAAAATGGCCCAAAGGGACGATTGCCCTAGGTTAGGATAGATTAGATTGTGTAAAAAAAAAAAAAAAAAGTCGGGTCATTTTTTCATTGGGCAGTTGTCCCTATCGGGCAATTGGTATTTGGGCAGATGCCCTAAAACTGTACATAACAAGAGTCTAGTATGAAACTTCAGGGCCCTTGTGCGAAAAAACATTGTACAAATCACTAATATTCACAATATAAGAATGGTACAGAATAAGAAAAAGAAAACTATATGTACAAATAATATATGAAGTGACAGCAGTAAAATCCCAGCTATAGTTCTCGTTTCATCATTATCATTACCTAAAATACAGAAAATTTAACTCCCTGGTGTTAATTGAATGTAACAGTGAAATTTCCTCTAGTAACCAACTGCAGGTGGTTCTGTAATTTTGAACAGACATTTGTATATGTTCCCTACTGGAAAAGACTGTATGATTTTACTCTGTTTAATTCTGAATATACAGAAGTCACTCTTTACTCTACTTGGAGTATTCATTTTGATGTGCCTACTTGATCATGACATCTGGCAAATGCACATATTTGTGAAATTGACTACTGTATATGGAAAATGCCAATGGAATTACTGTATTGTGTGGTCTCAGATTAGAGCCAAAAATAGTCGAACATATGTCTTAATGACTTCTAATACTTTTTGCTTGTTTTTGTATATGTGGAAACCTACATCATTTAAACTGAAAAAAATGATTCTATATTCCAAGCAACACTGTTAATATATGCACGACATGACATCCATACTGTTTACTCTAGACGGTTTTATGGTTTTGTCAACATGTTTACGTTGAATGTTACTGTGTATATATTTTCATTGCTTTTCTTTTGAGAAGGATAACAAAGTAATTTAGTTTTTGTACACAATATTTTTGTTTTCCTTTTACTTGTTTTTCCAATTGTTGTTCCTATCATGTCAACAGGAAAACAAACTTTATATACATTATTAACATTATCAATATTATTCTGTATATATTTGCATTGGTCACCATCTGAAGGTCTTTTGGATTTAAATGGGACTTTCTAGGACAGTTCAATATTACGTCTTTCTTCAGTTACGATTCTCTTTCTATGCCTATATCAACACCGGATGTTAGTTACACACCTCTTATTCCTTCCCATTTGACAAGTCACAGCACTCCATTTCTGTTTCTCTTTACTTTGTTTTCTTCGTGCCCAGGCCCGATGAGGGCAGTTTTATTTTATTTATTTTTTTTAGTCCCGTCCTGGTGTTACTCATTAAAAAACAAAAAAACAAAACGAGCATTAATATCATTAAGGCGAAAGGGATTTCGCAATTCAAGTGACGTACATAAAAGAAGACGCCGCTCCGTTATGACGTCACGTGTGTCTGGAATTAAATGAGAGAAAACGGGAATGGATTCCTGTTAGCCATTCCTAAACAGCTGATGGCATCACAAAAATCAATGTGGCAAGTGAAAGCCGGTGAAGTGTCTGAAATTTATCCAGTTTTTCGCTGACCTCGTCTGTGTTGTGATCTGATCTGTGTTAGTGGGTATGGACAACAATTCTAGTTCATATTATTTACGAAACTAATGCTACTTAAGTTAATAATGGAGTGTAATTTACTTGCTAAGGAAATTAAAAAAAATAATTCACTCATTTCTTGCTGCAGTCTTCAGTGTCAAGCAAGTTGAGTTTGACCTACATAAGAGGATTCGTTATAACTGTGCGTGATTGTTATTACGAAATGAAATAATTATTTCATATTAAATAATGTTCTTTTAATTCTTGTTTTGTGTCTTTTTGCCATGTCACAGAACATGCCTTAACTTTGTAATAGTTTATCGGGCAATCCTTGTTTATATGGTATGAGTCAAGATATTTCTAAAATATGAACTAATTAATGTCATAATTCTAGTGATATCTAAGATATGAACTAATTTGTGTTATAAGTCTAGATATTTCTAAGAAATGAACTCAATAATAATACAGTATATAGTAATTCTAGATACAGTAGACCTAAAATATGAACTAATGAATGGTATACTTCAAGATATTTCTAAGATATGAACAAATTGATGGTATAATTGTAGATATTTCTAATATTTGAACTAATTAAAGGAATAATTTAAAAATTTCTAAGATATAAACTAGTAAATAGTATAGTTTTAGATTTTTCTAAGATATGAACTAATTAATGGTATGACTCTAGATATTTCTTAGATATGACTTAATTATTGATATAATTTTAGATATGTCTGAGACATAAACTAATTAATAGCATAATTCTAGACAGTTTTAAGATATGAACTAAGTACTGGTATAGTTTTAGATATTTCTCAGATATGAATTAATTAATGGTATAATTTTAGATATTTCTGAGGTATGAACTAATTAATGGTATAACTTTGGCTATTTATAAGACAAAAACTAATTAATGGTTAATAATTGATAACTTGGTTCCGGTATTTTAAAACTAAATATTTCTATGCTGATTTGGCATATTGGAAAAAAAAAAAAGTAAATGTAACATTGTGCAAGATGGGTATCAACACGTATGAATGTATGAAAAGGCTTTATTTCTGCAAGATCTCCTGCAGAATGGGAACCTGCCTTTCATCAACAATGGAGAAAGGTTATGTTAGGTTAGAATTTTAATGTGGTCCTTAAGATCAAATTGTAAGTAAACAACCTAACCTAATATAACCTAACCTAAGCTTTCTTCGCTATTGATTAAAGGCAAGTCCCAATTCGTAAGGGGCTCTTTTCTGGTAACAGAAGTGGTGCTCTCAACTAGATTTCTGCTTGGTCAGAGACAGTATTCATATTTCACTTTGATATAAGAATAGAATAAAAGAAACAAATACATGGGTCCTCGACATACATCAGAGTTCCATTCCTGAAAAATGATGTAACCCGAATTTCTGTGTAGGTCGGAACATACCTAAATAAGCACTTATGCTAATGCTGAAGTCAACTTTCTTCCTTTTCCATGCATTTTACCACCTCTAATATCACTTCCACGGTGATGGCTTTCCTTTTCTTACTATCAGAAGAATATGCTTTATTCTTGAGAGACATAATACAGGCCAAAAATGAAAAAAAAAAATGATAATTTATGGGAGCTGTGTTGTAACCACAACACATTGTAATTTAAGGTCATTGTAAACCGAGAACCCCTTGTATATTCTTGAAGAGATATTTGAATACTGCGGCTAATTGAGTTTTACAGTACCATATTTTTGAATTGATTGGTCAAAAACTGCACATCTATACAATGTACTCTATATGATTACATTCGCAGAAAGCCAATAATCCACAAATACCCCTGTAGTCAAAATGGTTCATCTTTTTTATGTAATATTGGATACTTGTGACTACTATTGTCTTGTTGTTCCAGTTTTATGTCATGGATTCCCTTTTCTACCAAGGGCTAGGACGGTTGCCTTCTTGCGAAGGACTTATTTTTGAGTGCATGCCCTTGCTAACCTCAGACTGTAACGGGGCGCGAACCCTCGACCTGACGCCTCAGAGTCGCAGACGCTACCACTTGAGCCACAGTGCCTACTGTGACTACTATTGTCTCATGAGTAATAAAGATACAGTACTTATTAGTTCAGTATAAAACTGCTATCTACCATTGAATATTAGATTAATTTACTTTCAAGGTGTTGTTATTCTCTGAGCTGCTTGGCCAAATAGCCTCAAGAGCCTGGGGAAGGCCACTGCCAATCCATGGCTTTTTCATAGCGCTCCCATTGAGTGTATACTGTGTAATTGGCATATGTGCTTGTGAGCTGTGCAAATTGAAAGTGTGTATTTGTAATAGGTATCTAGTTTTTCTGGAATCCTTCACAGCATATTAATGCTGTACAGTATATAATATAGACCAGTATAAAACTTGTTTATTAGACAAAAAATCTTGTACTGAACTTCATTTATAACTTTTTACCTTATATCGTAAATTCATGAACCTGTTCATTAATGATGACTGTAGTATCACTAATTCATTAATGTTAACGATTGTATTTCTGGTTCATTAATGTTGACCATTATATTACTGGTTCATTAATGTTGACCATTATATTACTGGGCCATTATTGTTGACCATTATATTACTGGTTCATTAATGTTGACCATTATATTACTGGTTCATTAATGTCGACCCTTTTATCACTGGTACTCTAATGTTGACTTTTATATTACTGGTTTATTAATGTTGACCATCATATTACTGGTTCATTAATGTTGACCGTTATGTCAGTTTCATTTATGTTGATCCGTATATTAGTGGTCCATTAATGTTGATCATTATATTACTGGTTCTTTATCATTGACTCATATTACTGGTTCTTTAGCATTGACTCATTTCATTTATGTTGACTATCATATTACTGAATCATTAATGGTGACCATTATATTACTGGTTCATTTATGTTGACCATTAGATTACTGATACATTAATGCTGATCATTTTAATACTAGTTCATTTATGTTGACTATTACTGGTTCTAAAATGGTGACCATTGTATTACTGCTTCATTAATTTTGACTATTTTATTACTGGTTCATTAATGTTGACCTTAATATTTCCTTTGAAAAGTTTATTTATTAATTTTGAGGCTCTTCACTGCTGTCTGTAGCTTGAAAGAAAGAACAGTTTATTTAGCATAGTGGCTCTTAATTTGAGGCCAAAGAACTCTTGTATGAACATAGTTGCACTTCTTTTTGTAACTGGTTTTATGTCACAGACTCCACTTTCTACTAAGGGCTAGGACGGTGCCTTCTTGCAAAGGAGTTTGGTTTTGGCAGGCATGATCATTACCCTGAGTGAATATCCTTTCTAACCTCAGACCTTGGCGGACCACGAACCTTCGACATGACGACTCAGAGTTGTGAACGCTACCACTTTGCCACGTTGCTCTCCTCTATACTTTCTCTTATTTTCAATATCTTACTGATATCGCAGAGGCCTAGCCTGCAAAGTATATTCCATATTGAGCTGAACCAAGTCCTTTCCCCTGCTTATTATTGTTTCTGCAGAGTAGTTTGTAAATACTTTTGGGACTGCAGTAAATAAATGGTTAGTATACTTAGGAAATGACAGACCCACAATTGAGCCTTCCATATAAAGGTTAAAGATATCTACTGAAAGGCAGAGGCAAAGGACAGCGATTGCACAGAGCCCAGGTATATGCCTACTATATAGCTGTACCCAAGCCCCTATTCCAATCACGTGGACCCAGTGATCTCTAGGAAATGGTTGAAAAATCCTGTAAACCTTTAGGAAATCATTGACCCCCCAAAATTAATTGTCCAGTTTATATTGTAATGATATATGACAGCGAAAGCTAATCCAGCCTCGGGCAGGGATCGAACCTTTAACCACTATATTACCAGCCCCAGACGCTACCGCTGTGCCACAGTGTCGGGGAGGTTTGAGTTGCAGCCATTTCTTTGTATTTTATACACTTATCTTTTTTATAATAATGATATAATTCTTATCAGGTTTAAGTGAAGACACTGAAAAAATTATATGATAAATAATTTTGTGTAGTATGTTTATACATTCATATAATTAAACTTTTGTAATTAATAATTGGAAACTCTTATTTTATGATATGATAATTGTAATATGCAACTGCGTCCATTTTGAAAATACTTTAAGTATTTTTTATTTAAAAATGGTAATTTTTAAAGTTTCAGTATAGAATGCTCTTTTTATTATTATGTCTGGAAACTTCAGCATGTGTACAAATCTCCCAGGAGCCATTGACAATTTTTAGGACAGTCATTGCAGTATTATCTGATAATTGATAATGCAAGACTGTCACACGCTATGATCAGATACGAGACAAAAGATAGAATTCTCTTATCCTCATACAGTATATTATATTGCAGAAGCATTTCATCATTTGTTTTAATTGCAGTAAACGATCAATGAACTGGAAAGTTGCATGATAAGTAATTGAAATGATTGATGGAGATTGATATCTAGATGAGGAAATAAATGTTTTAAGTCACAGAATGTCTTGTAGATAAATCACTCACTACCCACACCTGTTGTTGATTGATGAGGTTGGAAAAAAGACAGGTGTAAACACACTGACTGATAAGTACAGTATATAAGGTTTGCAACCTCGAACTGTCTATATACAATGGCCTTATTCTCCCTTGTAAGGGGGTGACCAAGCCTAAGAACACACATTCACCACAAGTCAAGACACACGTCAATCACTTCTCTTAGCTACTTGGGAATAAAGGGTCTCCACATCCCCCCAGCCATCCTGCTTGGGTCATCCAAATGGCAGGTTGGCAACTTGTGTATCCTGGATAGACAATTGAGCTGATCACCTGATCGTAACTCTAAGCTTATCTCTGGTAGACAAGTATTAAATTGGGATTTATCAGTAATAGACAAGCAATAAGGAAGAGATCATTGTACAGACTTGACAGACTAGTCATGTGATCGTTTTTTTGTCATGGACTCCCATATCTAGTAAGAGCTTGGGTGTTGCCTTCTTGCGAAGGACTTTGGTCTTGGAAAGTGTGAGCTTTACCCTTCGTACTGCCCTTTCTAGCCCCAGACTGTGGCGAGTTGTGAACCTTCAATTGACAAATCAAAGTCGCTAGCGTTACCACTCACCCATGATGGCCACAAAAAGTAGCAGTACAATATATAACTGACTGTGACAGACATGCACTACCATAGTGGTAGGGGAAATAAAGAAGAAATGGAACAGGTAAAGATTAGCGACCCCCAGTGCATTAAGAAACCTGTAAATTGTTAGGTTAGGTTAGATCTAGTCAGGTTAGGTTAATTCATAATCTATCCTATCCTAACTTAACCCAACCTAACAATTTACGGGGTTAATTTATGTACTGAGGGTTGCTAATCTTTACCTGATCCGAAAAGTTTCTGTCTTACACTCAACCAGATTGTGAGCAAGAGAAAACTGATGAAATAAACGAACGACCATTAGAGTGTAGTAACTTGTACGGATATTGACGTTTCATTGCTTGGAATAGATTATAGGAGTGGTACGGTATATTACAGTCTGGAGTACATATAAGTCAATAGTACATGTACCTTTGGGGGGAGGCGTGGTGCTGCAATGTCTCCTGCATGATAGTGTCAATAACCCTTGACACTCTTCCCCCCATTCGTAATTTAGTTATTACGAACGGAACTCCTGGTGTGGGCGATAGTTTGAAAGATATAATCAATTATGGAATAAATATCTTGACTGCACATTGGCTCAGACATAGAGCTTAAGCTCTTCTTTATATCATATTGCAGTTATTATAATTAAAAGTCCCCCTGGTGGAGGGGGTAAATAACACCTCCTATGTGTCCCTGCATGTTTTAAAAGTCGACTAAATGGGACAGAGCAGAAGGAGTGAGGATCCCCCCCTCTATATTTTGCTTTGACTTAGCCACTCCCTTATAAGGGGGAATATGGCTCTTGTATTTAGATAAATTTTTATTTAAAGTGTCTCATGTAAATCCAATGATGAACTTCCCCTTTTTGCTATATACATTACATCACTTCCTCTAATTGAGTTTAGTATGTTTTACCTCCATTATTGAGTGTGTCATTAAAGGGGAATGCGGTAGCATAGTGGTCAGAAAAATTGACTCATGAGGTGACAAACTTGCAATCAAGCCCACTGTGGAGCATTAGGAAGGGGATCCAGCCTTACTTCCCTAGTCACAATTTGGTATCCAGCCACTTAATGGGGACTAATAGTGACACAGGAAGTATAGAAGGAAATGAAGTTTTTATTACGGTATATAATTTTGCTTGATGAAATGGAAACATGCAGGACTTAAACTTTTATTAATTTGAGCATCATTTTGCTGTGTAGTAATCTTCAAAATTCTCTGCCATTTTAGTATATTGCTAGTACAGTATCCTGTTTTTGCACCCATAGACACATTTATTTATGCAATAATGAGAATAGATATTATAAGTGTAATGAGGTGAACCAGTTTCTTAATTTATTTTTGCTAAATTACTTTTATTTTTTTTTCAGTTTTTGTTGTATTTGGAAGTAGCTGTATCATGGCTGCTAAAATGCCTGAAGCTCTGTATTCATGTGAAGTGTGTGGCCAGGATGGCATGACAGACGACGATCTTCGATCGCACATGCTCTTAGCACATATAGAAGGGACTACTTCCTGTCCTTTCTGTGATTTGGGCGATATAAGTGCTGAGGAAATGGTTTTTCATGTGAACTCCGCTCATTTAGACTATTTAAGTCCCCAGGACGAATCACTAGAGGAAGAGACTTTGTTGGTGACGAATGGGTTTGGCGATCATGTTATACTGGATGGTCCTTATAGTAAAGCTTCCCTTGACAATAAACAGTTAGACAATCATGTTCCACTTATAACAGTGGAAGATGAAGATAACGATAATTATAATGCCAATCTCCAGTCTCACGCTAAAGGAGGCAACTCCGGAAATCAAGGCTCCCCTTCAAGGTCGCAGCTTTCACTTAATCTGAATCAGTGGGACAGACGGAACAGACTGGCGAGTCCTGGAATATATAGTCCTTTGATTGATTCACGCGTGACTCTGTGTCCTTTATGTGGTATGAAAGAAAAGTCGCCTCAGAAATTAGAGGAACACGTGA
The DNA here is from genome assembly GCA_037179515.1 of Halocaridina rubra. Lineage (NCBI taxonomy): Eukaryota > Metazoa > Arthropoda > Malacostraca > Decapoda > Atyidae > Halocaridina > Halocaridina rubra. The sequence goes on along the minus strand of JAXCGZ010009727.1, from coordinate 78,742 downwards.
ATCGAGCTCATTTTGACCTCACCTCGCCGTCGTTTCCCGCTGAAACTCCCCAAGAGGAAGTTATATATGCCTGTCCTCTATGCTTGAAGAATTTTGAATGTAGTCCAGATTTAGAACTTCATGTTAATATTGAACATAAAGATATACTTAGCCCATCCAAGGTAAGGATCACATTGCATGTGCCATAACATAAGAAACTATTTTGTGAATTAGATGTTTAACAAAGTGATATCTCTCTCGTCTTTGATATGCTCTCTCCTTTATATAATTGCACAAGAATTACTGTTAAAAACTTGTAATGTATCTTTTATATGAGATTTTTAAGTGCGTTGGCAATGAATGAAAAATGTTTGACATTACAGTGCTGTGGATTTACTTGCTGTATATTTTGTATGTGAAATGCTCAGTGAAAGATATTTTTATGTATCAGTGATATATTTTAGAAGAATTCTGGTCCAATTTCCTGCCTGTAAAATAATGCAAGTCTTGGGAGTGTGAAGGGGGTGATTATCCCAGAGGTTAACATGTTAAATAATGGATGAATTGGTTATCTGGTAAATGGGTGTGTGCTTTAACTCAGCCACCCTCCTTGCAGGGGGGATTACAGCTTGACTGTGATATTGTAATAGTTATATTATGTATTTCTATTTTTATATATAAAAACACATTATATGCCTTTGACTTGGTTTATTATAGTGTTTCTGTTTCCACAGTCGAATGCTGTTACCCCTGTGGAAAACGAGGAAAACGACATAGGAACATGTCCAGTTTGCGGCCGAACGGGATTTAGCTGCTGCAACGACCTCGCTGCGCACATAGATAGTCACTTCTCAAGGAAATCATCCATTGGTAAGATGCAATATCTTTTGTGTAGTATGGTTTACCCTCATGATTTAAGAGACTGTTCCACTATTAACCCTCAACATTTAATTAGGTACTCACTGAGGCTGTAGTGACAGATTGGAGAGTTTAACTAAGAACTTATTTGATTAGAATCAAAGCGCTTTACAGGGGGTATTCTTTTAGGAACCGAAGAATATTGTACAGTTAATTTGTAAATGTAGCACAGTAATTTAATATGTGAATTCATATATATGTAGCATGGGGTATCGGCAAAAAGTATTTATGAGCCTTGAAAAGTTTGACGATCTTCTTTGCCTCTGTAGGAGAAAATGTATTGTGTTGTTCAAAGGAAAGCATGACTTATTATTATGCAGGCCTATCAAGTAGTTGGCAACAATCATATTTTGTTCACTCCATGACACCTTCATGAAAGCTTTATTATTATTGCAACCGTAACGAAAGCTCTGAGGTAGTTAGAGTTCATCCTTCCCGGCCAAACTTTATCCCCTCTCCTGACTTTTGCATATTAGCAAATAATTGTAGGCGATGATTGTTTCTCCTTTTACCATGTTCGTTACCTCAAACGTCTGTAATGAAAGGCAGAAACAAGGGACAGTGATAGCACAGAGCATGACTATACCTATAATATAGGTGGGATGCAAGCCCCCTTTCCAAGCACATGGACTAGGTAATCTCCTGGAATTGTCTGAATAATCAGGTAGGCTTATAGGAAATCACCGCCCCCCCAGTTACTTGCCCAGTTTAAATGGTAATAACCTGAGACTGTGAAAGCTAAGCCTGGGCCAGGATTGAATCTGTGGCCAGTATATTACCAGCCCCAGATGCTACCACTGCTCCACAATTTCATATAAGCAAATGAGAGGATAACAGTCCCCTCTTGAGAGTTGATATATATTATACCTTTATTTGTATGATAAGGAATACATTTTTGAGATATTTTCTTGATCTGTTGTCACTGATATATCAACATTAATCTTCCTATATCAATTTTCCCTGGCTAAAGTTACACCAGAAGAAGGTGGTTGGGAAAGGAGACTTGTGACCGACTTAGAGAAGCAGGAGAAAGAAGTTCAGAAGATGCGAGAACAACAGGAATTCTCATTATTACGAGTAAGTAAGTAGTATATGTGAGAGAATAGGTTTCTTATGGATGTTTCATTAATATATAAGTAGATTTTCCTCGTATGTACATTTGTATTTACTCAGTGAGTTTATGAAGAACTGCATTTTTGTAAAATTTTTTTTTGTGAAAGTAGACCAGTATATGATGATTTTATGTTGAATTGTTTCACAAGAGAAAATTAGAAACCTCTTAATATAAAAATGTGGAATGTATTAAGTGAAATGTGATCCATTGCCTATGTTTAATGTATATTTAAAGCAGGTTCTCTCAGTTCGATGTTTAGGTGGTATAAAACTAGATCTACCTGTGCCCTCCTAATGTTCTTAAGCCAATAGGTGTTTGGATCTTGCATAAGCATTTATAAACCCTATTTAAACATGTTTTAAACATCATGCACAAAGCTTAGTGCCGAATAATGCAATGTAAATCTGTCCAAAGTTTTATAGCAAGTGTATAATTACCCTAAAGTAACGATAACCTTCATTCAGTATGTAAATGCAGTTTGAAACTGAAATAGTTTAGAATTATAATTAAGTTATATGGTCTAATACATTGAAAATTGTTCTGATTCTGAGCATCAGCTATTTGCATAGTATCAGGAATTAAAGTCTGTAATAGTTATGTTCAATCTATGTAGCCACTAATCCGGGGATTTTGATATTTGTGTCCAACAGTTTTTTGTATGAAAAATATTCAGTATTGGTTTATGTTTTTGGTTACATCTCTTATTTAAGCATTTTGTTCATGAAAATTATTTGTAATGTCTGTAATTTTGTTTTAACCTATTAGGAACCAATTCTCTAGATACTTTACCACTAAATATGAAGGGAAGTAATCATTTTTTTTTGAATCTTCATTTTTAGTTTACTAAGCCTTCCTATGTTTTTTATATGCTGCTAATCTTTGTATGCAAAATTCAGAATTGTTCGTTTTTCTAAATACTGTAGTATTTATAGCTCTACAGTGCTTATATTATGAGCTTCACCAATATAGTTTTTAATTATGCACATCATAGATATCCTAAGGAATTTCACTAATGGAAGCTTTGTGTACAGATTTTCAGTAGTTATTAGTGGTCAGATTTCGTAACACAAGGTTCAGTAACTTCAGATTTGTATTGAAATTTTATTCTGTGATGCTGTTCTTTACACCATGTAGTTACTATGTAAATATGTTATTCCTAATTATCGTCCACAGGCTCAGTACGGTATGGACAACGAAGGTAACTTCTCCCAGCAGTCTCTCACGAATATGCAGAGAGCTGTGTATGCCGGTGAAATGACCGTGGCCGATTACTACGAAAGACGAATTGAGCTGAAAGTGGCTGAAAAAAATGGTATTGATGACGGTCGGTCGTGCACGAAAGGTAAGAGGAGTTTCGTGGTGGTAGTCACTTGAAATTGTTCATATCCTTGTTATCTAATAATGTAATTGTGATTGGTTTTATGCCATGGACTCCCTTTTCTACTAAGGGCTAGAATGGTGCCTTCATGTGATGGACTTTTTTGGCAAGTTTGACCATTAACCTGAGTGAATGCCCTTTCTAAGCTCAGACCATAGTGGGCTGCGAACCCTCGACCTGACGAATTAAAAAGTCATGTGCATTACCGCTGCACCAAGTTTAATGTAATTACTGAAGGATGATTATCTTTTTTCTATCATGTTGTCTCACATAAGTTAAGTAAATATTTCTTAACATATCTTTTGTCTATATGCCTGAAGGCTACACTTGTTTGTTAATAAAGCATCCCCAGCAATTACTATACCATTTATGTGCATTTCTGGAGACATATCTGCCCAGGCATATTCTACTAGATTTCTTACGTTCACAGACTTTAAAGTTCCTCTCCTGCATCTGAATAACTAAACATGGGCCTTAGTGTTCTCTTATACATTCTCATTACTTCACATTTTGAAGTACCTGTATTGGATCTCATTAACCATATATCTGATTTCTCATGCTGACTGTTAAGATCTATCTGAAGTTTCTTACCTCTTTTTCATCTTTCACACTTTTCTCGCTCCTTGCATCATCTGCAGACATATATTTACATATATACATTTACAGACTCTGGTAGATCATTTGAATATATAAGGAATAGAAGTGGTCCTAGTATTGATCCCTGCAGAACACATCCAATCAGACACTGCATGTACTCTGACCCTCTGCTCCTTTCGTTCTAAATAAGACTTTCTGCACCCCAGGACATTTCCAACTATGCTAACTATTATTTGCAGTCTTCTACTGGGACTATGTCAAATGTCTCTTTAAAATTTAACAATGTGCAGTCTGCTCAGCCTTCTCTTTTTTGTATGGTAAGGCTTATATAATTTTAAAATTCCAGCTAGTTTATTAGTACAGACCAGCCATTTTCTGAAACCATTTTTTCTTGGTTATAGAAAGTAAAAAAACTTCGAGTTGAAAGTAATGTGTTTTCTGAGAATTTTTACCATAGCTTTGCAAACTATGCTTGATCGTGAAATAGGTCTATAGTTTAGAGCTCTAGGTAGTACGTCAGCTTTTTTCCATCTTAAAATCTCCCTATATTTTATTGAGTTTTAAATATGATGTAAAGTGCTGCAAATAGCGGTGAAGCACATTTCCTAATTATATAAGAGGATATATCATCTGGTGCCACTGCTTTATGAGCATCCAATTCCATCAGTGCTATACATACTACTGTAGCTGAATAGACGATGTTCTCTTATCCTGGCTCCTATTCTCTCTTCTCTGCAATTTTGGGGTGTGGAGTATTCTCTAGTGCTTCAGCGGTTCTTAACCTTTATGTTCCATCATACCCTTGGGCATTCTGTCAGGTTCCCCATACAACCCTAAAGATTAAAATAGATGAATTTATGTTGAGTTTCTCTTATTTCATTATGAAATCTGTATGTATAGACTGCATAGGTATATTAGTACAGGCATTCATCAACTTACTGTGTTATTCGGCTCCAACTGACCTGTCTTAAGACGATTTTGCCATAAGTTGAACTGTTATATTAATGGATAATTATAGTATAGGGTATCATCTTTAATTCATATCCTTGGGCCTTTTTTAAACCTTTCTAGCACTAATTATTTTCGTTCCTTATTAGTGTAACCTATTTATAACCATTTTCTTAGTGAAATAATGTAGTGAAAAAGTTATAGTAAAAGAAAAAACCTAATACCTCTTTCACTCTGTGTATTGGCTGATCATCCTTGGCTATAAGACAATGACCTCGTTATCTGTATAAATATAACATTTTGCTCTTATTTTTCCAAAATAATCATATATTACCATATCTTATTCCTTAATATGTTTCTCGTTGATTAATTATAGACCAAAATCCTTTGCCAACTAAGAACATCCTCCCTTGTACATTCATGTCAACTATCTATTAGTTTCATTGTCTCAGGTCTGCTGGGGCCCATCAAAGCAGTGAGTGAAGGAAGCAACAACGTGCAAGTTACTCATCTCTGTACGACGGTTGATCACTATGGTTCCACTTATGGAGATCGAGGCTGGGGATGTGGGTACAGGTTTGTCGTTGATTGTTTATTTTTCTTCATTTTTATACTTTGTGCATTCTCCAGCTGCATGTGGCTGGGTGACCATACTCAAAGGAATAAACAAAGCTTGAAATATCAAAGGCAGGCACTATATTTTTTTATATGTCTATTCATATAAGACCTTGGTTTTGAGTAAGATGTGAGAATTGGAATTACCGACACTCAAAGCAAAAAGTGAGAATTGGAATTATTACTGCTTGAAGCTAGAGGAATAAGGGCTATTTGTTAAAATGATTAAACTTCTACACAGTTCTGACAGAGTTTATTGGGAGTAAGTCTCAAATATGGAGACCTCAAGAACTAGAGGTAACAGTTTGAAGTTTTTAAAGGAATGCCAAAGGTTAATGGTCTGGGTCTCCAATGGAAAGCAGAAGTAAGGGACAGAGATAGCACTAGAATCCACTATATACTTACCATATAGCCGGGGCCTAAGCTCCCGCTTCATTTACATGAACCCAGTGATATCCAAGCAATGACTAAATAACCAGGTAGACCTGTAGGAATCATCGACCCCTCCTATAGATTGAAGTAGCATTGCACCAAAGCTCTGATAAAGAAGTGTAATAATTGGAACTAGTTTTGGAAAATAATAATAAATGTTTAAATCTGTTTAGGTTTAAAATAATAATTTTATTTGTGTTTCAGAAATATCCAGATGCTGTTAAGTTCTCTTCAGCATCATACCGGCTATTACGCTCGTTTATTTTCCGGACCAAATATGATGCCTTCAATATCTCAGCTACAGAGACTTATTGAGCAAGCTTGGAGAAATGGGTTTGATTTACAAGTAAATATAGTTTCTGCTCTATATTTGATTTTGATATACTTGCCTTGTTTTGCATTTTTACAGATTACTGCATTTCTTACTTTATGATACTTGTCCGCATTTTAGTCTCCTGATTTTCTGTGTCACTCGTAGTCCCCATTTTGAGGTTGAATAGACACAAGCAGTGTGGCTGGGGAATTAAGGATTGATGCCCTTCCTTTAGCCCCAAGGTGGGTTCAAACACGGATCTGTCAACTCCCAAAGTCAAGCATTTCAACCGCTTTGCAATTGTGGTCCTCACTTTATGATGCTTGCGATTTTTGATTATGTAAATAAAGATGGTTATTGTGAAAGAAAAAGTATAATAAGTGTAATCACATAAATTACTTCTTTGCACAATGTCCACTGTATATTGTGAGTTAATTTGTTTTTGTGTGTGTTTATCTGTATATCTAATACTGTACTTGTTTATTTTTAGCTTACATACATATTTCAGCTTGGTTATGTAATTGTAAAATATGTTTTATTTAGCTTTTTTCTTTGGTATAGTGTGTTTATACATGCTATGGGAATGTATCTATATCTATTATGGAAATAGACTTTAAAATACACAAAATTTGCTTCACACGGTCATTTTCAGAACCTGTCCTCGCGTAAATTCGTGAGGTGACTGTATTTGTCAAATGCATTATTTGAGTTTGTTTGCTATTGGTAAGCTTGTATAGGATTATTTTAATTGGGATCATGTAAAGTAGAGTAACCCGAGGATGCTCTAGGCTATTTCATATTTATAAGGCAAGTCACCTTACCTAATGTCACCCAACCTAACAATTTATGGAGTTGTTTAATTTTACATTGGGTTCTGGGGGTTATGAATCTTTTCTCCTAACCTCATTTAGTTCTAGACTTTCCAGTTCTTGTTACTATTTAGTTTATATACTGTACTTGTACAACAGTGTACATTGAGACTGTCTCTTTATTTATATGATATTAATCCTTTTGCATATAGATATAAATTTAAATGTTGCAATGCAGTTGAATTTCATGTGAAGATATAACAGCTTTTTTAATTTATATTCTCTGTTTAAAAATATGCTTATTAAACCAATTTTCATATATATTGTCACAATCATGTACTTGTATTATACATTACATTTATCAAAAATATATCCTTTGTCAGGGCTGTGAACAGTTAGGCGGCAAGCTTTCCAATACCAGAAAATGGATTGGCGCTACCGAAGTGGTTACCTTACTCTCGTTTTTTAAAATTAGGTAAGTGTAGGTAGTCATACTATAGGTGTGTCCTTTGGGGGGGGTAACAAGAATACCTCCTGCATGTTGTAATAGTCAAATAAGTGTGGCTGAGCAAGGGAACTAGGAACCCCATCCTCTGTATATTCCTCCCACCAATCGTCAAGATTTTTGCTTTGACTCAGCCATCCCCCATATAAGGGGGATCATAACTATTGTATATAAATAAGTGTATTGCCTTTAGTTGTGTGTCAGCTTTTTAGCTTTATTTTTTTCTTTTTACATCTTTTCTGCCTTCTCCTGGAAGTGTTTCCTCCGTTAGTTAGAGCCCTAGTAGTTAAGAGATTAAATTACCTGGAAGGGGCAAGAATACCTCCTGCATTTTACCCTTCGTACCGTAGATGTCGACTAAATTCGATGGAACGAGAGGACTGGGAATCCTCTACTTTGTTTTTCCTCCCACATAGATCTAGTTTTTGCATTGACTAAGCTAGTCCCTTATAAGGGGAATTATGGCTTGTATATAATTGGAGAGGAATAGATAGTGTAGAGAAGTACAATGCATTATTAGTTTTTCATCATATTATGGTAATTCCTTATGAGGTTCAAAGTGTCTCATTTAAGTGTATAAGCTCTGAATGTGTGTCTTATTCATATGGTTTAGGTTTGCAGATGTGTGTTGTTGTAATAGAGTTCCTACATGATTTATAAATGGCCTGAATATTAATAACCTACCGGTACACTTGCGTACCAAAAGTGTAGCTATGAACTTTGTGGAGCTTGAATAATTGAGGAGTATTTAATGCTATACAATTGCTGTATTAGTATTGCCATCTTTCACATTTGGCCATATGCCTAGATAATGCCCCCCCATTTTTAATTTTTTTATCCGTAAGTCAAACATTTTGTTGTTGTAGGGTAATACACAGCAAGCAAGAGAGAGAGAGAGAGAGAGAGTTGCCGTTTATTGTGAAGTGATGAATACTTTCCATTGTGTTTCTCTTTCAGATGTCAACTAATTGATTGCCATCGGCCAACAGGAGCAGATGGGACTCATCCAGAATTGTTTCGTTGGTGCCTTGAATATTTTTCTAAGCCCTCTGAATTTAAGCCTCCCATCTACCTCCAGCATCAAGGTAACTGTAACTCATAGTTAGTTCCATATTATGGTCCATTTTAGTAATA
>JAXCGZ010009727.1:45000-65000 GCA_037179515.1 Halocaridina rubra | reverse complement strand
GCAGTTTTCATTCAGTGCAGTTGTAATGAACAAGCTACTTCAGTAACAGCTTGAAATCCTGCAAAATTGGCATTTGCTGAAACATAATTTGAATTTATTTTTTTTATTTTTTAATGTGTCACTATTGGTTCTCATTTGAGAATGGACCCAGAAGGCTGGAAGGTGGGGTATTAAGTCTGGATGCCCTTCCTAGCACCCCGCTGTGAGTTCAAATACAGGTCCCTCACCTCCTAAGTCAAGCACTCTACTGGATGCACCATGGCTACTCCTAAACATGAAAAAAATATGTATTGCAGTAAATCCTTAGAGAACTGGTTTGTTTAATAGTGGGTCACTGAAATGAAGAAATGTCCCTTGAAAAGAAAGCAATACTTGTTTTTATTTTTATATATTCAATCACATATAACTCCTCATTATATGTATGGCATATTATAAAGAAAGCACCAGTGTCATATATTGTTATAAGTAATATTTAATAGTTTATATTTATGTGAATTCAGTACTAGCTTTTACAGCTATGTTTAAGCTTAGCTTAAAGCTTAGATGCCTTTTGCTCTGGCTTCGTATTTAAGTGGCCTTAACTTGTGTAGCATATATTGGTGGAATTTTCATTCAGAAAATGTACTAAATTCATTAATGTTAATTAAGAAGCTAGTGAAGGATGTAGATTGACATGTTTTTGAAAATATCTTATCATATTGTGAATCATCTTAAAGTATATTTGATGAAACTCCTTTCAAATATTGTGTTTGAATTTATACAGGGCGTAGCAAAGAAACCTCCCATATTTTACTGGTCGACAAAAGTGCCAAGCCGAAATCTATTTCAGTAAATTATTTTAAGTGTCATTAAAGTAAAGGTATACATTTAGTTTTGAAAAGGATATCTTTCAGGTGATTGTCCCTGTTTGTAATAAAACTTTTGTAGACGATTTATGAAGTTTTCCATTACTTGGCAAGTCGTTTTTGGTGGGATTTCTGTAATTTTGTGGCATACGGCAGCCTTTGATGAACAGTGCAGCTGCAAATGCATGATATGTGCCAGCCCAAACCATGATGGCCTCTGAAAGAAAATGGTAAAGATAAGCTACATAGAAGATATTAAAAAAAAATATAAGACATTAGTTACATAAAAACACTTACCAGTTGCCTAGCTTTACCAGCACCACATCAATGACAGTTTAATTAACGGGAGGCTACATTGACGTGCCCTGTATATAGGGACTGTGTAAATGCTGTAATGTATCACATTTGATAGGATCTCCCTCTCAAATTAATAAGTAGAGAGAATAAAGTAAGTGTTTATCTTGAAATATTTGAGATGAAGTATATGTTTAAAAAAATAAATATATTATCACTTTTTCTTCAATTGCTGGAACTGTTTATATTTATTCACGCCACAAATTTATCTATGTACTAACTAAGTTTATCAAAACCATTGTATGTAGATATCCTCCCCACCAGTGCTTCTGTGGTACTGTATTGCTGTCATTTGTTTGCTGCTCTTTGATAGTGATAGGGAGATGAAAGGCTGTTAATGTCTTGATGATAGTAAGGCTCATTCATTATTATATATGTAAAAGCACCATGCTCACAGTTTCCATCCTGCTTCTTAATTGCTGCCTACTAAGAAAGATAGATTCCATTAATTTGTCTCATGTTGTTACCAATTATATTAGGCAATGCATTGAGAGCTTGTTGATTTCCCATAAATCTACCTGATTATTCACCCATTGCCTAGAGATCAGTATATCCACTTGATCGGAGAATAGGCTTGGGCCCCTGCTATTATGGTAGGCAAGTAGTTGGGCTCTAGTACTATCTCTGTTCCTTGCCTCTGCCTTTCATTAGAGACTTTTAACCTTTTAGTGTCTCCTTCCTTCCCCCAGATGTATATGCATTCATGCTTATTGATTTGTTAGGCCCCACACTTAAAAATACATTATTCTTCATAGCCACGTTCTTCAGCATATTGCCATATGAGGCGGAATATTTTTTACTGTACTGCCAGGCACACGAGTTGCCTCAGGCAAGACTTATTTCAAATAGAGATTTTGTAGCTTTGCCAAATTAATGTAATGGCACGTGACAGAACAACTGAAAGTAGCTTAACATTATTAAGTATATAAAAGTAACAGTTTTAAGCAGAGTATGAAATTATTCATAAGGAAAGTATTAGAATGTCTGATTTTTATTGCTACTTTTGTGGGAAAATGCTCTCATTCCATCTAGAAACTACTATGCTATCTCACAATATCACTAAAATCATGTTAAATTGTATAATCGGTGCTTTTAAAATGTATTGACGTGTTGCTGATGCCATTTTCTTTTTGTCCACTATTCCACAGAATTTGCCATGGTTTTAATTTGTACTAATCGGCATTTCTTGTTAATATACTGTAGACTGCCTACTGCTGAAGTGCTATTTGTGAACTGTGAAGGGTCATGTTAAGAACCCATATATAGTAATGAATGAGTGTCACTTGATTTTTATGATTTATTAATGTAACACTTGCAAATATCAAATACAGTACTTCTGAAGAAGTTAAAAATACAGAAGTGTATTGCCTGTTTAAATAGGCGTTTTATGTCTTCATGAAGTTATAGAGTGGTTTTTGCAGCTTTTTACTGATATTGTTACGTGTGCCTGTCTTATTTTTTAGGACAAAGAGTGAATTTTTCAATCTCTTGTAACGATGTGTCTTACAGAGAAGTAAGGTGGTTCATGTCTTTTAATAGTTTGTGAGAAGAAACACTTGCTAGCTTTAAGAACAAGAATGTCGCTATTGAAAAATCCCTCTCCCTATGTACTTGATGTTGCTTCAACCGCTGATGACTGAATTAAGCAAGAGTCTAAGGTTGTCAGTGAACAGAGTGGGTCTAAACGGTACTAGGACAACTTTCCTATAGACTGAGAAATGCCAGACTGTTTTTATAGAGCCTAACCCCTAACCTAGGGCAGTTTTACAGATACCGTCTAAACCTGCAATTAATCCAAGACTTGAAATAGACAATGTAGAGAGATAGTGGATTTTTCAGTAGTGATTGACAAGAATATTAAGTGACCTTTATTTTTAGCTGTTACATTAACATTTGTAACAATTATAAAACAAAACACTTTATTATAACTACAATTATGATGGAATGTAATATTTCTGGATATTCGATCTGGCAGGCATAATCTACTTGTTCTAATGTTCAAAATCTGGAGGCTATATAATGATGATAGAATTCAGAACTGGTCTTCAAACATACTTTTTTTAACTTGTAATTGATCAAAGCTTTCAGAATTTTATTTTAAGAGGTGCCCCAATGCAATAGGGCAAAGTTAACTTGTATATATGACATATAAGTTTTAGTTTTACTAGATTATCTGTGATACATATAAAGAGTTGCTTCATTATGCTTTGCCTTGTAAAGGAAAACACTTGATTTCAGCCTCTCGGTTGCCCAAAGTGCATTTATTCATTCGTTGAATCTGCGCTTCATGAAATGATTTTGAAGTTGAAAATTTTAATTTGCAGCTGTTGTTTTCCTTTGTTGCTGAAATAATGAAACTGTTTAAATATACTGAACTGATAATATTTATTAAGGAATCTCAGAATAGTGAGTGAAGTGTGATAATCATATGTTTACTACTCTTGTCTTTTAATTTTTTTTTTATATATATATTGTAAGAGTTGCATCAAATCATAACTTGTTTAAGTAATTAGTGGCTCAACTTTGTTGGGAACATTAAAATTTGTAAAATATATTTAGAATTTGACTTCAACTTTAGTTAATTAGTGTGAACTGCAAATGCAATAATTTTTGTTTTAAAAATAGCTGTGTATAAGAAAACTCAATATTGAAATCAGCCATAGTATCTCGATGGGACAGGATTTTGTATATGTACATCTCTTGAAATAAATTAAATCAACCATATTGTTAGAGTTGGATGATTATGACAGGTTCTCATGGCTTAAGAAAGTCCCTTTTGCCATTTATGTTGAAGAATATAGTAAAATCGCATAGGTGCCAAGTGATTTTACTTGTGTCAAGACCATTGAGAAAAAACAAAACAAAGGGAAAAATATTAAAATGCAAAAATAATTATTCAGTGACTTTAAAATTTAATTAAGCTGTAATGCTATGCTAATGTGTTGCATAATTCGTCATGCCGGGTTTGATCTGTAGACAATGCAGCTTTTTACCTGGCCCAGTATAGAGGATTTACTTCTTGCTCCGGTAGATAACACTGATGATAATTATACAAAGGGAATGGGCTGTGGCACTGTATTCTTCCCTTTTCACAAATGAAAGTGTTTGCTTAAAACTGTATATTTCCTGGTGCACCATGATTTTATGAATTTAATCTATGACTATTTTTTTCTTATTTAGTAGCAGACTGCTATTATGCTGGGGATCGGCAGTACCTCTAAGAATATTTTTCCCAGTTTAAAGTAAGTGTTGGAAAAGGTGAGGATGGCCTGGGTACATTGGAGCCTTGCTACCTCAAGTTTTTTCTATGTTAAATGGCTTCTTAGTTTTTGGTCATCTTCCCTAACAATTAAGAGTATGAGATATACATCACTTCATGGAGACCTCCCTTGGTATCCGTATGGCCCATTTTTGTCATAGGAGCCAGTCACCCAACTCAAAGCAGATGTCTGATGCATTAATGGTGTGAAATAAACATCACTTCTTGGAGACCTCAGTTGGTATCTGTGTATGGCACACTTTTGTCGAATGAACCAGCTAACCAACTCATAGTAGATGTCTGCGACTCTGTTTTATGTAAACTTTCCAGATTTATGCCGTTTCAGAGAAATATACCCCAATTAAATTCTTAAGCTTCCACTAAGGAAAGCTTTTAATAATCTAATTTCACCAGCCAGTGGGACTAGGATCAGTAAAATATGGGAAGGACATAGGATGCATATAGCAATGAGGGCCAGGGAGGAGAAAGTAAATAAAACTAATTTTACAAACCTTTTCCACCTCCCTTTTTTTTTAATCTTCCACTCTAACAAATATGAACATATTAACAACATGATGTTAGACAGGTGCTTTAAAAGTATCGACTGAAAGGCAAGTTTGATTATCTTTAAAACGGTGAAGGATGTGTGTATACTTTTAGTAATTATATTCGTGAGTATAACGTACAGAAAATGGGCTTAGTAAATTATAACAAAAGGGTCTAAGATGTACCATCTAAACAAACCAATATCTGTCTACAACATAAATGCTAACTTACGTAATATCAATAGCTAATGATCAAATCTACCTGTATATTTCTTTGGCCTTCGTAACAAACTTACATCTAATGGAAATTATATTTTCATATGAGTAAGGAAATCATATGAAATACATAATACACAAACATGTCAATATCTGGTGTTCATAACAAAACATTACTTACCTATAGAGGAAGCTATATTTTCATATGATTCTGTAAAGAAAATAATAATATAAACATATCAATATCTGGCTCTCATATCAAAACATTACTTACATCTAAAGGAACTCATATATTGATATTCTGTAAAGAAAATAATATAAACATATCAATATCTGGCCCTCATAACAAAACACTTCTTACGTCTAATGGAACTCATATTTTGATATTTTGTAAAGAAAATAATATAAACATACCAATATCTGGCCCTCATAACAAAACGTTACTTGCGTCTAAAGGAAATATTTTGATATTCTGTAAAGAAAATAATTTAAACATACCAATATCTGGCCCTCATAACAAAACATTACTAACGTCTATAGAATTCATATTTTGATATTCTGTATAGAGAATAATGACCTAAACATATCAATATCTGGCCCTCATTACAAAAAAATAACTACATATAGAGGAAATAATATTTTAAAGTAATTCTATAAAGAAAATCATACAAAAACATACATCACATCCTCAGTGACCGAAGCCAAGCTAATAATTTCTCAACCCATGCAGAAATGTGTGACCTCATGTGACGAGAAATTTCTGAAGTTACCATAGTAGAGGCAAGAGGGACCCCTTCCACCCAGCAGGTATATTTACCAAAATACTTTTCACTGAAATTTCTAGAAACTTTGTCTGTTCATCTCGTAAGTATAGCAATCTTTTGTCCATGTAACCTGATCTGTCTTCAAAGCTCCTTTACACTCCAGATCATGTCTATCTCCCACCTCCACTAGTTCATACACTTCTGCGTATTCTACTGGTGGATCTGTTAAGTAGCTGCCTTCAGCTTCACAATATCTCACTTGCAATATTGATGAGAAGATTGTAGACCAGTTCATGCCAATGTGATCAATTAGGTCCTTAAAAGATATATTTCATTAATGGGGTTCTGCAAGGTAGTGCATTATCGTCAAATCGTCTAAATACGGAATGCTGATGACTGAACTTCGATTTCACTGCTGCTGATGCTCTGAAATATAACTGCACCATACATCCACAGAATCTTGTTTGATACATTTCTCAAATAGAAAACTAAGATTTGACCAGGGTTTGTAGGCTCTTAGAAAACTTCTTCCATATGGTATATGTGAGCAGTTGCTACACTGATCTCACAAGTAGAGCACTGATGCCAAAATCAAGAAATGTGATGATTTCGTTCTTAACAGTGTAACCGCTTTCATCCTATCATTTCTTTGAAGGTAGTCTAGCTCGTTCCATGGCAAGTTCAAGGGAAGGCTCAACGTGTATCCAGTGTTTGAAAAAGACAGTTCCTTCATATTTACAAAAGAAACATTCTGTGTCTTGTAATGTGAGCACTTGAGAAACATTATTGCCTCTGTTGAATAATACAGTTGCATTTTCCCGACTTACTACATCATGTTGAGGCATTCCATAAGTTTGCATGAAGAACCATTCCAAGGACGAATTTGTAGTTGGTTTCATACACACGTCCTCACATCCCAGTTTTAACTCTCTTAATCCCTTAGGGACAACGTGAAACATTTTGGGTTTATTTTTCCATCGCATTTTTTCTGGACATACAAACAGTCTTTGTAGGCTTGCCATTGCACGTGAGCCTTTGGCATTTCCGGGGCTTTGAACTTCCCCTGAGCAACTACTGCAGCCAAAATCGGAACCTCTTTGAATGCCTGAACGTCATAAGAATATTTTTCTCAGCTTAAAGTAAGTTGGAAAAGGTGAGGATGGCCTAGGTACATTGGAGCCTAGCTACCTCAAATTTTTTCTGCTTAATGGCTTCTTGGTTTTTGGTCATCTGCCCTGACATTTAAGGTATGACATAAACATCACTTCCTGGAGACCTCACTTGGTATCCGTATGGCCCATTTTTGTCATGAGAGCTAATAAACCAACTCAAAGCATATGTCTGATGCATTATTGGTGTGAAATAAATATAACTTTCTGGAGACCTCAGTTGGTATCTGTGTATGACACAATTTTGTCGAATGAACCAGTCAACCAACTCATAGCAGATGTCAATGATGCAGTTTTGTTTAAGCTTTCCAGATTTATGCCGCGTCAGAGAAATATACCCCACTTAAATTCTTAAGCGTCCACGAAGGAAAGCTTGTTTTATTAGTCTGATTTTACCATCCAATGAGATTAGCATTGGTAGAATAGGGGAAGGACATAGGATACGTGTAGAAATAAGTTATTTTACAAGCCTTTGCTACCCCCCTTTTTTTTTAATCTTCTACCCTGAAAAACATGAACATATAATAACACGATGTTAGAAAGATGCTTTGAAACTATCGACTGAAAAGCAAGATTTATTATCTTTTAATGGTGTAGGATGTGTGTACACTTTTAATATTTATATTCGTAAGTATAACACTCTGAAATTGGGCTTAGTCAATTATAACAAAATGGTCTAAGATGTACCATCTAAAAACCAATATCTGTCTATAACATAAATGTTAACTTATGTTATATCAATAGCTAATGATCAGATCTACCTGTATAATTCTCTGGCCCTCATAACAAACTTACATCTAGAGGAAATTATATTTTCATATGATTCTGTAAAGAAATCATATGAAAAACATAATACTGTACACAAACATGTCAATATCTGGTGTTCATAACAAAACATTACTTACATATAGAGGAAACTATATTTTCATATGATTCTGTAAAGAAAATAATAATATAAACATATCAATATCTGGCCCTCATAACAAAACATTACTCACGTCTGAAGGAACTCGTATTTTGTTATTCTGTAGAGAAATAATATAAACATACCAATATCTGGCCTACATAACAAAACATTCCTTACGTCTAATAGAAACCATATTTTGATATTCTGTAAAGAAAATAATATAACATACCAATATCTGGCCCTCATAACAAAACATTACTTACGTCTAAAGGACACCGTATTTTGATATTCTGTAAAGAAAATAATGACCAAAGCACATCAATATGTGGCCCTCATTAAAAAAAAAATCCTTACATATAGAGGAAATAATATTTTAAAATACTTCAATAAAGAAAATCATACAAAAATATACATCACACCCTCAATGACATAAGCCAAGCCAATAATTTTTCACCCCATGCAGAAATGTGTGACTTGATGTGACGATGAGAAATATCTGAAGTTACCATAGTAGAGGCAAGAGGGACTCCTTCCACCCAGCAGGTATATTTACCAAAATCATTTTCACTGACATTTTTAATAACATTGTCTCTATTCATCTCGTAAGCATAGCCATCTTTTGTCCAAGTAACCTGATCTGTCTTCAAAGCTCCTTTACACTCCATATCATGATTATCTCCCACCTCCGCTAGTTCGAAAACTTCCGTGTACTCTACTGGGGGATCTGTTAAGAAACTGCTTTCAGATTCACAATATTTCTCTTGCAATATTGATGAGAAGATTGTAGAGTTCTCTATGCCAACGTGATCAATTAGGTCCTTAAAGATATATTTCATAAATGGGGTTTTGCAAGGTAGTGCATTATCCTCAAATCGCCTAAATACGGAATGCTGATGATTGAACTTCGATTTCACTGCTGCTGAAGCTCTGGAATCTAACTGCAGCATACATCCACGGAATCTTGTTTGATACATTTCTCGTACAGAAAACAGAACAAGATTTGACCAGCTTTTGTAAGCTCTTAGAAAACTTCTTCCATATGGCATATGTGAGCAGTTGCTCCACTGATCCCACGAGTGGAGCATTCTGATGCCAAATTCAGGAAACGTGATGATTTCGTTCTTAACGGTGTAACCGCTTTCAACCATATCATTTCCTGAAGGTAGTCTAGCTCGTTCCACGACAAGTTCAAGGAAAGGCTCTACGTGTAACCAATGTTCGAAAAAGACAATTCCTTCGTATTTACAAACAAAACATCCTGTGTCTTGTAACGTGAGCCAATTGAGAAACAGATTCTTGCCTTTGTTGAAAACAATTGCATTTTCCCGACTTACTACATCATGTTGAGGCATTCCATAAGTTTGCATGAAGAACCATTCCAAGGACGAATTTGTAGTTGGTTTCATACACACATCCTCACACCCCAGTTTTAATTGGCGTAAGCCCTCAGGGACAACGTGAAACCTTTTGGGTTTATTTTTTCCTCTCAATTTTTTCTGGACAAACAAACAGTCTTTGTAGGCTTGCCATTGCACACGAGCCTTTGGTGTTTCCAGAGCTTTGAATTTACCCTGTGCAATTATCGAAGTCAATATCGGATTCTCTTTTAAGACCTGAGCATTATAAGAAATTTCTTCTATAGGGGTTTCCATTACTTCCTCTAATCCCGAGTGTCTTGCATCTTCTTCATACACTTTAATAACATATTTGTTAATTTCCTCACTTATTTGGGGATCAATAGCTACTGAATAGCATATAAGTACTGCCAAAATGAAGCACTGCATCCTGGAAAGAGAAAAAATTTAAGTTAAAGTTGTCCCTTATATACCCTTTCTGTTTGGTATATCTCTACAGGGGGGTCCTCGAATTTTGTCAGAGTTGCCATCCTGAAATATGATGTAACCCGAATTTTAGTGTAAGTCAGAACACACCTAAATTAGCAATTGTGCTAATGCAGTAGTAAAGTTTCTCCCTTTACATGCATTTCACTATCTCTAATTTTGCTTCCATGATGATGGCTTTCCTTTTCTTCAAAGCATTGCCATCAGAAGAATCTGCTTTATGCTTGGGAGACATAGTACTGGCCAAAACTCATTAAAAGAGATGCAAAATCATTTATGGGATATATGTTGTAACCATGAAATATCGTAACTTGAGGACAGTGCAAACCGAGGACCCACTGTACTTCATTTAAAGTAAAATCTAGTTCAAGAAACAAAATATGCGAAAGTAGATAGGAGCAGCATAAACCATAATAGTATTATTATACAGCTTTTATATATATATATTATATATATATATATATATATATATATATATATATATATATATATATATATATATATATATATATATATATATATATATATATATATATATATATATATATATAGTAAAACCAGTGAAGGTATCTAGATTGCTACAGATTCTTAGTAATGGATATAAATACTGTAATGTCAAGTTCAATTTGCTTATATAATGAACTCAAGTGTATTAAAAGCTAAAATAGACTTTCCTTTTGTAACTGATGAAGATATAATGATTTCTAGTACATCAATATCCAATGTGGCTAGGTCGGTGCCCTGAAAGTTAGCTATGAGTACCCCAAGTTAATGAAAGAGTAATTAATGATTTTTCTATATAAAACAAATCTGTATTTTTAAAAAACTGCACATAGGCATGTGGCTCCAATATCTGAGTCAAGTCTCTGTCATTTGATATTTTAAACTGGATGCTCATTTCCTTAATATTTAAAAAGGACTGGATAATTTGTTTACTTTTCCCTTCCTCAAGGGAATTAAATCAGTCATTATCTCTCTCGTGAATGGTTGATATAAAATCTTAGAACAACCCTCTTAAAGCATGCGAAAAGCAGCTATAATGACAAGAGTACAGGAATCGGCAGTAATTCTTTGACCTAAGTACTGCGAGGGACATCTTAAACCCTGCAATAAGCATCACTTCCGTTGATTCCCTACCTGGGGATACCCCAGGATACGCTGAATTAACAAATGGCTCATATTTTTTTTTTTATTAATGAAAACTGTCTAGCAATTTTGTATACTAATGCTAAACCAAAGGGGACAACCTTGAAAAGGACATTTATTCTTAAGCTGAAAGATCAAATTGGGTTTATAATTAGTGGCGGTGACCTGCCCTTTCTATTCTACTTGAATATAAAGACAACTGTAATTATGGTCAGCCAGTCATTGGATGCTCAGACGCTGCTACACTACTCTCCATAGCTCTCGTTCAGGAAACAAGGTGAATTATAATACAGTATATAACAAAACTGTCTACCCATAAAATGGTTAGATTTTTAAACAAGAAACGCACCAGTGATGAACTTAATTTTAATGGTGAAATTACTTCAGGTGTAACATAGTGTTCAGCCAAAAAAAAAAGTAAGACTAGGCCCAATTGAAAACACGACAAAAGTTATTTTAGTTATGTTTTCACTTGGACTGGAGATGAAAATTAGCCTCTTCCACTGTGTTTGGTTTTTGGATGCAGAATGTCAAATGAGTCGAAGCTAAGGATTCTTAAGGATAGGATAGGATAGGTGGGGGAAGAACAGTGACGGCATCGAGTGAACTCTCTTAGCCCTATTCAGGGTGTCATCACTGAGGAGAGGGGGATAAAGGATGGGAAGGATTCGGGGGATAAGCACGAAATTTAAGGAAGTAAGAGATGAATAGAGAGGGGCGAAGCTAGCTAGTAAGTTACGTAAACATCTCCAAATGTCACACGGCAGTCTCCGAGGAAAAGACTTATGTTATTTTAAATGATCACCGGAGCAACAAACAAAATTAGCAATTGTTTTCAGAAGCAGAGTAACATTATCTAAAATAGCTTAAATTGCTTCTTACGATGTATCGGAAATAATTGCCTTAAAAATTAAATTTCAAATAATGCTGAATCCATTATTTTACCTTCATGCAAGGAGGTAAAGACTATGCTAGTAAATGACGCAGAAAAATAAATAACCAAAATTCCACTATCAAATGATACTGTTCAGAGGCGTATCTTGGAAATGTTTAACGATATTGAGGAAAATCTGTGAAGTAATAAGCTTCAGAATTCTTTCTTTGCACTCAAGTCGATGAAACAAAGGACATAACCAACAAACCACAACTATTGGCATTTATGCGCTTTATGGATGAAATAAAAATATAGTTAATCAGTTTCTTTGTTGCAAAGAATTGACTACCACTACTAAAAATGAAGACATTTTTCATGTTTTAAATAACCACGGTATATGTATGTATTTTGAGAATTGGAATTTATCCTGGAACTCATGTGTCGGGATTTGTACTGATGGATCTTCAGCAATGATAAGTTCTATCAAAGGTCTTGTATCGCTTGTAATATGACGAAAT
Organism: Halocaridina rubra; assembly: GCA_037179515.1. Lineage (NCBI taxonomy): Eukaryota > Metazoa > Arthropoda > Malacostraca > Decapoda > Atyidae > Halocaridina > Halocaridina rubra. The sequence continues at coordinate 52,562 of JAXCGZ010009727.1, read as the reverse complement.
CCAAATATTATAACTCACTGCTTCTCGCACAGATAAGTCCTAATGGCAAAAACACTGAATGGGTTCTGAATTAAAAGACTTTTTGATAAAGCTGTAGTCATGGTAAATTTACATTAAAATTAAACCCGAAAATCTCGTATATTCGAACTACTTTGTGAAAATATGAATTCACAACGCAAGCACTTACTTCTGCTGCTGCATACAGAAGTGAGGTGGTTATCAAAAGGTAGAGTACTCTCTCTCGTGTACTTTAACTTCGACAAGAATTATATTTATGCTTTAAGAAAGAAAATAAAAGTAACTTTTGTGAACGTCTTGAATGTGGAGGTATTATTGCATTATAGCACCACCTCTGTTTTCCAGTTGAAATAAGGTTTTCTGCTAGTTTTTTATGTTTTAAGCGAATCTGACCTTCATTTGCTCCGGAAATTAGTCCTTCACTCTGAAAAATTAACCGTTAGTTAAAAATCACTGGGAAAAATTAACCGTTAGTTAAAAATCACTGGCTTTCTGGTAAGTGAAGAGTTGCTGTAGCCGCCCGTTACTCAGTTTCAAATCGCGCACTGAGTTAATGAAATAATGGGGTTAGGTTAATTTAGGTTAGGTTAGTTCAAAACATAAAAAACTACCAAATTTTTTCTTATTTCAATTGGAAAATAGAGGTGGTCCTATAATGCAATTTTACCGAATTTTGGATCTCAAAATTGGAATAGATGACTGAAAAGTTCCAACACTTGAATCGTCTGAACGTATCTATGGAAAACTGAAAAGAAAATCTCCTCTCATCAGCCGACAAAAGGAAATCATTCCAGAAAAAAATAATGATTTGGAAAAGGAAAGCAAGTTCTGGCTGTTTGGAAATGTTTCCTTAGGTTAGAAAAGGATATGTACATGACCTAATACCTCAAGTAGTGGATCATTTAACAACTACAGAAAGTAATCTGAGATAATATTTTCCATCCATAAACAGTGAGGAGTAGGCTTGGATTCGCAGCCCTTTTATTAACGTTTCAAGTAATGACGTTGTTACTTGTTATCGTTAACAGAAGAAGAAGAGGAGCTGGTCGTCACCATATCTGCTGATCATGGCTTAAAATCCAACATAAAGAGATGCCCTTTCATCAATTTTGTGAATTAGGATTTTCTGCATTTACCAACATTAAATGTAAAAATAAATCAAATAGATGTAATGATGAGGAAATGAGAATTTACTTATCATATATAAGGCCTACTATTAAAAAAAAAAATGCCAAAGCACAGGTCTCACACAAACATCCTTGATAAAAAATACTGTTATGTCTTGAAAATTCATGATTACATTAAGAGCCTTTTTTATAATTTTTCTGTCTTGCAATTTTATGGATAATTTTCTTATTGATATATAAAGTGCTAATTGCTCTACAAATGTGCCCTGATTAAAAAAAAAGAAGCTGAGAAACACTAGGGTATGTAAAAGGGCTTGGAGTTGAGGGACTAAAAAGAAAAAAAAAATACCAGTGAGTACCTTAGTGTACAAAATACGGAACCAGTGAAGGAGTAAATGAGTATTTTGATAATATATATATTTGTGGCGACTGTAAATGCTTCTACCTTTAGATACAGTCTAATTTCCCTTGAGATGTGGAGCTACAGACTCACGCCATTAGAAATGTCTACAAGGAAATTCACATTAATACCAAAGCCTAAACAAACCATTAGGTTAGGTTACAGTGGCCAAGGGAAACTGGTTACAAAGTCTGTACAAAAAATAACTCGAATATCATAGAGCAGAGGATTACTCCCACTGGAAGGATGGACATAATCAATATATATGGTTAGGCACTAATAAAAAACATGAATTACAAACATATAATCTATTCACAAAGATAGTTTACCAAAATTACAATTAAAAAAAAATAATTTACCATCTAATTTACTTAAATACAAGGCTTAATAATGATTTGATTACGGTTGTTGCTATACTAACAAAACCAAATTATTACTCTAAAAGAGCACCATTAATGATTATAAAGACAAGTAAATCTTGCTTCCACTGAAAACCACGTATACCATTATTACTTTACTGCCTTAGAATACTTTTAAAAATAGTGGCTATCTAAATTTCATCTTCGCATAATTAATTCTGACACTTTTGTTATGATGGCCTACGAACGATATGGTTTACACAACAAAATACCCTATTAATAATGGCGTATCCTTCACATAAGCAATTCCACCTCTAACCCGGACATCTTTTTTGAGGAGACTGCCAAACCTGGAAGATAGTTCTTAGAAGTAAACATTACGACAAAATAATCACAAACTTCTTCAAATACTTCACATATTACCAAGAAACAAATAATATACTGCTTAAACATCAATCCAATTTCAAATAAAGGTAAATAATGATATCCCACGTTAATAGGCTATGTTTGAGAGTGGACGCACCTGTGAAGGAGCTCGTGATTCTAGTGATTTTTATTAACTTCGGACAAAACGAGTTCTGAAAAAATGCAATAGAATGATTATAAGTATCGACTAAAGTAAAAATAAATACATTAGGGTTAATTAGTGATATAATTAACTGAAATAGAGTGAAAGATGAGTTGTAGTGGTTGCTTAAAACCACCACCCCTGGGGTGGTGGAAAAAAAAAATTAGCATTGATGATTGTATAGATGAACTTGTATCTACTTGTATAGTATATAAAAATGAAAAAGAGTTAAAAGGAAAAAGTTAAACAAAACTCAGAGAAAATATAACAATGGCAACGGCAAACCCTTTATTTGTAGTCAGCAGATTCTGCTGATGCTGTATTATGTGGGCATTGCAGAACATTTGTTTATGAGGGTATTATCTGTGACTTTTGTGAGAAGTGGTATCATTATGAGGAACTGTGTTCTAGTTTGGGGAATTTGGGCACGAATGTTGTCAACAATGTTATCAACAGTAAAAGGACTCTGTACAAATGTTTTGGATGCGAGAAAAACAAATCGATGAAAGGTGTACAAAGGGAATATTGCAGTGCAAATGCTGAATCATTACAACAAGTAATGGATCAAATGCAACAGCAACAGAATTTAATAGAAGGCCTATTTAAAGAAATGGAAAGCCTATGTCAACAGAATAAAGAATTAAAACAACACATATTAGAAAATGATATGAAAGTTAGCAACAACAACAAAAGTGACGAGAAATCTGATGAATACAAGAAAATGAAAACTTACTCAGAGAAGTTGAAAACTAAGAATACGCTACTGATAAAATCTACGGATGAGAAAGTAAAGGCAGCAGAAAACAAAAAGAAGATAATGAAGATAAAAAAAAAACAAGTTGATGAAGTGAAAGAAACAAAGGATGGTCACTTGATTGTAAATTTTATAGACAAAGAAAAATTGGAGGATGCTAAGAAAGAATTTGACGACACCAAAGAAGAGACTAACATCTCAATAAATGAAAAGAATAAGCTTAAGCCAAAAAATAAGGTATGTAACGTTTCCAAAGAAGAAGATGAAGAAGATATTGTAGACAGCATAGTCATGAAGAATTCATGGATTCAAACACTTTTTAAAGAAGATGATGATTTTAGAATTGTCAAGAAATTGAATGCAAAACAAGATGATAGATATCATCTTATCATAAAATGCAGCCCAGAAATTAGGAAATAAATCTTTATTCGTGATGATGTGTTGTATTCAATGTATGGAAGAAGTAAAGTATTTGACACCTACAAAGTTTTTCAGTGTTTCAAGTGCCAAGAATTTGGACATAGATCAAAATAATGATGATAATAAAAAATCAATTATATTGTGCAAACTTTTGAATAGCATAGACTTAGGAAGTATCATTCAACTACAGTGGAAACTCTGCACGAATAATTGCGATTTATAAACCACCTAATAGCACAGTGACAAAGAAATTTCTGTAAAGAATTTAAGGAGATCTGTCTAGATACAATAAATGATCTGAGAACAGTATTCATTTGTGGTGACTTTAATATAAGACTAGATAAGGTCAGGAGTAATGAAAAAGAATTTATTGAACCTCTTGAAACACACAACTTTATGAACAGTGTGACAGATTCTACAACAATACACAATCATATACTAGACTTGGTAATACATTATAAAGATCCTAACCTAATAAAAACACTTTAAGTTGACCCTGATTTTTCAGTCTCACCAGTGCATAAATTAATTACTTTTTGTGTTGATTTCGAGAAATCTAAATCTATATAGAAAAAAATAATTTACAGAGATAAATCGAGATTTGTTGCAAGGGAATTTATTGATGACTGTATAATGAAAATCAATAATGAAAACATAAGCTGTGACTGTCTATTTGATATACACAGTAAGTCCTGTGTAGACTGCTATGTTGATAAAAGTAATAGACTGTTCTCTGAAACTTATACTGAGAAATGCCCCAAAATTGAAAAGCAAATAATAATTAAGGACAAAGCTATGTGGTTCAATAAAGAATTACTTATAGCAAAAAGAAAGAGACGTAACAGAAATCATTAAAAAAATTCTAGTAAGTTTGTTGCTGTTGATCTACCTTCTCTAAAGTCATGTTGTCTCACTCACCAAAAGTTGAAGGATTCTAAGTGAGGAGAGGTGTGTTTTCTTAGTAGTGTCTTCATAACTTTGCAAACTATGCTGGTCAAGAAAGCAGGTCTATAGTTTAGACTCTATCCTTCCTTCCCTTTTTGAAGATAGGTACCACGTTCGCTTGTTTGCAGCATCTTGGAATCTCTCCTGATTCCAGCGACTTTTCAAATATGATAGACAGTGTCAGCAATATTGATATAGCACATTTTTTAAGTACATAAATGAATATTTCATCAGGACCTGCAGATTTATGGGATATCTAACTCCATGAGCGCTTTGCATATCTCTGTGGCTGAAAAGATGATGTTCTCTAATGTAGGTCCAAGATCTACTATCTCTGCAATCTGAGGGGGTGGGGGTAATTTCTGCTGTAAATTCTGACTGAATCTCCTTATTCAATTCTTTGGAAGTCTCTTTGTCTGTCTCAGTCATGCTTCCATCTGCTCTCTTTAACCTTAAATCCTGTTCTTTGACCTTTAATTTTCCTCTGATAAAGCTTTGGAAAAGTTTGGGATTTTCTTTAGCTTTCCTGGTGATATCCCTTCCATAGTTTCTCTGCCTCTCTTCATTTCCTCAGGTAATAATATTTTCCTATTTTGTAAGTCTGCCACACATTTATGCTTTTTTCCCTCCTATGCATTTCCCATATGCATTTCCCAGCATTGTCTCTCCATTCCTTAGCTTTCTTACACTCACTATTGAACAATTTCTCTCTGGCATTAATAAGCTCTATTTTGGTGGAATGTATGCAACAATATTCCTCACAAAAGATGTCGTACATTTTTTGTGCATATTTGTTGTTAAATAAGGTTCACCAGTCAATAACTGCAAAAAGTTCATTAATTTTGATGTACTCTCATTCTGGATAGTTCCTCCTCATGTCCTTATTGCCTCTACTTTCGGGTAGAACATTTTCGATGGTCCATCAACACACAATGGTCACAATTTCCAGTTGGTGGTTCATCCTCAATTTTTCAATATCTAACACGTTATCTGTGAATACTAGATCAAGCAGCAATGGCTCATCCCTGCCCCCTGGCCTTCGTTGGTTCCAGTACATGTTGGTGTAGGAAATTCCCTATTATGCAATCTAAGAATCTTGCCCCAAATGAATCCTCCCTACTGAGTGGGTCAAGATTTATTCAATCCATCTCTCTATGGTTAAAACCTCCCATAATAAAAATCTTATATTTTCTTTCCCTTGCAATATTAGCAACTGAATTTATGACTTCAATAGTACCTTTATGCCTTTCCTCATAAACTTCTAGCCAATGTTGGTTCCTTGTTGGGATACATAGAACTGTTATTATAATGCCCTTTGACTTGGTAGTTATGTGAGCAACAAGAAATTGCAAAGTCTACTTCTTCAACCTGAAATCTCTCACTTATGAGCAGTGCTATCCCTCCACCAGTCCTCTCAAATATTTCAACCCTTAATATCCTGAAGCTCTTAGGAAACACTGTGACACTGTCTATGTCCTCATTTAGCTTTGTCTCTGTAATCACTATTATATCTGCCTTACTGTTGCGAATCCTATCTTTTAATTCTACTGCTTTACCAGCTACCCATCAGCATATGTGTAAAGAAGTCTTAATGAGGTCTCATCCCCTGATCTTCTATCATTATCATTTTTATTTCTCCTTTGTCTGGAAGAACTCTAAAACAAAAAGTTTTCTTCTCTTCTTCATTTCTTCCCTAATTTTACCCCCTAGCTTCCTGCAAACAAGTTTTTCATCCTTTCCATCTCTACCTGTGTTTTGTATAGTCTAATGAACTCTCTTTTGAAATCTTGAAGGTCTTTTAATTTTTTCTTATCAATATTTCTCTACATGTGTCCCCTCTCTCAAAGGTTACTTTCATTGGTCTCTCCTTTTCCTCCCTGAAATATTTACCAAGTTGGTGAATGTTTACAATATTCTCTGGCCCACATACTACTCCAAGCTTTATTATCAAGTCTAAAATCTGAGCTTTATTTTGTTCAGTTCTCAGCTGTCATGTTGACTCCTGGGATTCACTTATACCTGAAATTGCCACTGTCTTCTCTTTATCAAGTGCCTGTTTAATCAATGGACTAGCCCTTTCCATCATAACATCTTTAATTTTATCTATTACTGTTCTTCTATAGTCAATGGTTTGCATATTTTCAAGAACCACCACACTCACAGCGTCTTTTACTGCCACATTCCCTTTACTGCATCTGCAAAGGAAGTTTTCATGGCATCATATTCCTTACTCAGTTCCTGAAACTCTTGTCTAAACTCTTCGATATTTTCCTTTTATCTGGAAAAATCTATAGATCTTTTGAGAGCGATCTACCCTTATTCACTCTCACCTTTATATTCACACCTTAGCACGAGGGTCTGCCCCTCAATTATATATATCTTTCTTTATTTAATTTTCGTGCTTTCCCTCCCAATCCTTCCCATCTTATTCCCCCCCTCTCTAGTGGCGATGCCATGCACAGGGCTAAAAGAGTTCACTAGATGCCGTCACTAATTTGCCCCCCCTTTCCTATCCCATTGTATCATTATCATTTTTTTCTATTACTTTGCATTTCTATGCTATTTTCTTACCCATTATTTAAAATCTTATCATAAGATTTCATCTTTAATTTTTTCTTTTTTATGATTGTGACACTAGGACGGGCCAAAAAAAATAATAAAATAAAACAGCCCTCATCGGACCTGGGCACGAAGAATACATAAAGTTAAGAGAAACAGAGATGGAGAGTGTAATGACTTGTCAGATGTGAAGGGATAATAAAAGATGTGTAATGAATATCCAAGAATATTCAGTGTAGCTGTAGGCATAGAAAAAGAACCGTAACTGAAGGAAGACTTAACATTGAACTGTCCTGGACAGACCTACTTAAGTTCAAAAACCTTCAGCTGTAGTATCGTCATCTTTAAATTATATGCGCATGTGTCAAAACAAAAGTAAGGAAACGTGATGACCATTAGAGACTTCCCTTTT
>JAXCGZ010009727.1:32500-42500 GCA_037179515.1 Halocaridina rubra | reverse complement strand
TTCTGATGGCTTTACATAAGAGCGGTTTTCCTACTAATATAAGGCGACTGCCGTTACTAGTATAATGACATTGTCATTTTTATCATTATTACTGTAGATGGTCCGAAGCATGTAATATTTATGGATAGTTGTGTAACACGCACCTACTTAAGTTATGTAAAAGATGTATTACAATTACGTTTCAGTTAAGGTGTAATTCTTCCATACTTCATTATCTCTTTTGTACGCTACATTTTTATTCTTTCTTCCCTTGAGGAGGGGGACAGGAGTACCTCCTCCATGTTTGACTGCGCTTCGTAAAAGTCAGCTAAATGGGGCGGAGCAAGGGGACTGGGAGACCCCTTCTTTATATTTTCCAATATAGTTCATTTTTTCTTTCTCTCTCTCACTACACTTTTCTTATTTCTTCCCTTGGGGATTGGGGCAAGAATACCTCCTCCATGTTTTCCTGCGATTCGTAAAAATCGACTAAATTTGGTGGGGTGAGGGGATTGGGATTCCCCTCCTACCTACCTTACAATATACACAATTTTCTCTTATTCTACATTTTTCTTCTTTTTTCCCTTGGGGATTGGGGAAAGAATACCTCTTCCATGTTTGCCTGCTTTTCGTAAAAGTTGACTATCGGGGTAGGACGAGGGGACTGGGAATCCCCTTTTCTGCATTTTTCTACTGTAAGAAACCAGAGTTTTGCTTGACTTTATAAAGGGGATTTTGGCTCTTGTATTTGGCATTTCTATTTTAAAAGGTAGATTTTGGTCTTGTAGAGGCATTGAATCAATCTCAGATGAACCACATGCGTTCAACTTTATACCCACTTAAAGGAATTAAAATAATAAAAGCCTGTTAAATACAAGGTTTATTTTTCCATAGGTTAGGTGCATTATCCCAACATTATGAACCTGCATTTTGCCTCAGCCCCAGATTAACCACCTAAATTGTCATATTTACAGGTAAATTTATATTTTTTCCATAAGTATGTGATTACCTAATTGTAATGACCTAATTGTGTTTACGGGGAAGCGCCCAAAGCTCGTATCTTCCCGTCTCCTGATCGGTTCCATTTTGTACTTGGTGATACTTATCATACCTGTCCTTAAAACTATGGATTGAGATAGCATGAACTACCTCCTCGCTTAGAGAATTCCAATTATCAACTACTCTTACACTGAAAAAGTATTTCCTTACATCATGCAAAGAAGTTTTCTTTCGAAGCTTCAAACTATGACCTCTGGTTCTAGAGCCAGCCATATCAAAATATCGATCCCTATCCACTCTATCATAACCATGAAGGAATTTAAAGACTGCCACAATATCCCCCCTCAATCTTCTAGCTTCGAGTGATGGTAAGTCTAATTCCCTCAGCCTCTCATGATAACTGAGATTGCGTATTTCTGGCACCAGTTTCGTGGCATGTCTTTGAACTTTTTCAAGCTTAGCTATGTGCTTTTTCAAGTGCGGATTCCAAAAGGGGGCTGCATATTCAAGTTTTGGCCTCACATAGGTTACATAAATATTTCTGAACATTTCCTTGTCCATGTGCCTGAAATCTACCCTTACATTTGATAAGAAGCCATATGCTGCCCTTACGACGCCATTTATATGTATTTCTGGAGACAAATCTACTAGTATGTTTACCCCTAGATAAGTGTGATTACCTAATTGTGTTTACGGGAAAGAGCCCAAAGCTCGTATCTTCCCGTCTCCTGATCGGTTCCATTTTATACTTAGTGATACTTATCATACCTGTCCTTAAAACTATGGATTGAGATAGCATTAACTACCTCCTCGCTTAGCGAATTCCAAGTATCAACTACTCTTACACTGAAAAAGTATTTCCTTACATCCTGCAAAGAAGTTTTCTTACGAAGCTTCAAACTATGACCTCTAGTTCTAGAGCCAGCCATATCAAAATATCGATCCCTATCCACTCTATCATAACCATGAAGGAATTTAAAGACTGTCACCATATCCCCCCTCACTCTTCTAGCTTCGAGTGATGGTAAGTCTAATTCCCCCAGCCTCTCATGATAACTGAGATTGCGTATTTCTGGCACCAGTTTCGTGGCATGTCTTTGAACTTTTTCAAGCTTAGCTATGTGCTTTTTCAAGTGCGGATTCCAAAATGGGGCTGCATATTCGAGTTTTGGCCTCACATAGGTTACATAAATATTTCTGAACATTTCCTTGTCCATGTGCCTGAAGGCTACCCTTACATTTGATAAGAATGCATATGCTGCCCTTACTATGCCATTTATATGTATTTCTGGAGACAAATCTGCCAGTATGCTTACTCCTAGATCTCTCTCATTTTCTGTCTCTTCAAGTTGTACTCCAGCCACCGAGTAGTCAAGCTTGGGCCTTCTTGCACTTGTACCCATTCTCATTACCTTACATTTTGAAGTATTGAATTTCATTAGCCACTTTTCTGACCACTCATGCAGATTATTTAGATCCTCATGAAGTTCTCTACCATTGTTCTCGTTTTTTACTTTCTTCACAATCTTTGCATCATCTGCAAACATATTCATGAATGAATTTACAGACTCTGGTAGGTCATTTACATATACAAGGAACAAAAGTGGCCCTAAAACTGAACCCTGTGGAACTCCACTACTAACTCTTCTCCATTCAAACACTGAGTGTCTTACTCTAACCCTCTGTTCCCTGTGAGTGTGTGTGTATGTGTAATTACCTTATTGTGCTTATGGGAAAAAACCCCAAGCTCGTAACTTCCTGTCTCCTGGTTGGTTCCATTTTGTACTTAGTGATACTTATAATACATGTCCTTAAAACTATGAACTGAATTAGCATTAACTATCTCCTCGCTTAGCGAATTCCAATTATCAACTACTCTTACACTAAAAAAATATTTCCTTACATCCTGCAAAGAAGTTTTCTTATGCGTCTTCAAATTATGTCGTCTAGTTCTAGCGCCAGCCATATAAAAACATCGATCCCTATCCACTTTGTCATAACCATGAAGGAATCTAAAAACTGTCACCATACAATCTGCCCAGACCTCTCTTTCCTGTAAGATTCGGCTTACCACATCGTAAAATTCTAAGTTTGTTACTGTTGATCTACATTCTCTGAAGCCATATTGTCTCACTGACAAAAAGTAGAAGGATTCCAATTGAAGAGAGGTGTGTTTTCTTAGTAGTTTCTCCATGTCTTTGCAAACTATGCTGGTCAAGAAAACTGGTCTATGCTTTAGAGCTGTATCCCTCCTTCCCTTTTTGAAGATAGATACCATGTTCGCTTGTTTCCGTCATCTTGGAATCTTCCCTGATTCCAGCGACTGTTTAAATATGGCACATGGTGCCATTGGTATTGATTTAGAACATTTCTTAAGTACATAAGGGGTATATCATCCCGGACCTGTAGCTCTATGGGCATCTAACTCCATCAGCGGTTTGCATACCTCTGTGGCTGAAGAGATGAAGTCCTTTAATACGGGTACTTGAGCTCCTATCTCTGCAATCTGAGTGTGTGGAGGTATTTTCTGCTGTAAATACTGCCTGAAACTCCTTGTTCAATTCTACTGAGATCTCTTCCTCCGTCACACTGATGCATCCATCTACTCTCTTTAGCCTTAAAACCTGTTCTTTTACCTTCAGTTTTCCTCTGATAAAGCTGTGAAAAAGCTTGGGATTTTCTTTAGTTCTCCTGGTTATATCCCTTTCATAGTCCCTCTCTGCCACTCTTCTTTTACTTAGGTAATCATTTCTTGCTCTTTTATAACTATGCCGGGCATTTATGCTTTTTCTCCTCCTAAGCCTTTTCCAACATTTATGTCTTCACTCCTTAGCTCTTTTACACTGTGTTCCCGTTGGCATGAATAAATTTAATTTTGGTGGAAGGTATGTAACAATCTATTATCTCCCCTTATTACTTAAAAAAGGTTTCATACATTTCTTGTACAGATTTGTAGCTAAATAAGGTTCTCCATTCAATAACTGCAAAAAACTCATTATTTTGAGTTTATTTCTTTTTGAATAGTTCCTCCTTGTGTCCTCAGTGCCTGTACTTTCAGGCAGACATCTTTGATAATATACTCCATCAACAACACACAGTGGTCACTCTTTCCAATTGGCGGTTCATACTAAATTTTTTCAATATCCAACATATTATCTGTAAATACTTGATCAAGCAGTGATGACTCATCCCCAACCCAGCCTTCGTTGGTTACAGTACATGTTGATGTAGGAAATTCCCTTGTATGCAATCTAGGAATAATGCCCCGAATGAGTCATCCCCACTGCGTGGGTGAAGATTTATCCAATCCATCTCTCTATGATTAAAATCTCCCATAATCAAAATCCTACATTTTTTCTCTTTTGCAATGTTAATAATTGAGTTTATAACTTCAGTAGTACCTATATGACTCTCCTCATAAACTTCCAGCCTATGTTGGTTCCTTGTTGGGATCTATAGAACAGTTATTATAATGCTCTCTGACCTGGTATGTATGTGAGCAACAAGAAATTCCTTGAATTCACTTTCTATAGCAAAGTTTATTTCTTCAACCTTAAATCTTCCCCTTATGAGCAGTGCTATCCCTCCATCAGTCCTCTCAGATCTTCAACCCTTAATATTCTGAACTCCCTAGGAAAACTGTATCGCTGTTTATGTTCTCACTTAACTTAGTCTCTGTAACCGCTATTATATCTACCTTACTGTTGCGAATCCTATCCTTTAATTTTACTGCCTTACAGATACCCCATCAGCATTTGTGTACAGCAATCTTACTGAGGTCCCAACCTCGGATCATATATCATTATCTTCCTTATTCTTTGTTTGGAAGAACTCTAAAACAAAAATCTTTGTTCTCTTCTTCATTTCTTCCTTCATTTAACCCAGCCTCTTGCAACAAGTTTTTTATCCTTTCCATCTCTTCCTGTGTTCTGTATGATCTAATAAGCACTGTTTTGCATTCTTGAAGGTCTTTTTGTTTCTTTCTCATCAATATTTCTCTACATATATACCCTCTCTCAAAGATTGCTTTCGTTGGTCTATTCTCTCCCTCCCTAGAATATATACCAAGTTGGTGAATGTTTACAATATCCCTCAGACCAGATACTACTTCAAGCTTCTTTATCAGGTCTAAAACCCTAGCTTTATATTGTTCAAGTCTCCCCTGCCATGTTGACTCCTGGGATTCAGTTATGCCTGAGATTGCCACTGTCTTCTCTTTATCATGTGCCTGTTTAATGAGTGGGTTAGCCCTTTTCATCACAACATCTTTCATTTTTTCTAATACTGTGTCTTTATAGTCAACTTTTTGTATGTTTTCCTATGCCACTACCCTCACAGCCTCTTTTATTGCCACATTCCCCTTTATTGCATCTGCAAAGGAAGTTTCCATGGAATCATGTTCCGTTTTCAGCTCCTGAATCTCTGTTTTTAAACTGTTCGGTGTTTTCCTTTATATGGACATTCCAAGCTGCAATCTCGTCTCTTTCAGAAGAGAGCAGTGAACTAACATGTAATTCATTCAGGTTGTCATTCAACTATTTGTTGTTGTCTTTTGTTTAGAAATTCTGATATCTAGTTCACTCTCTTCCCCTTCTAGCTTCTTTATTTGTTTTTCTAGTTCTTTTCTCTCTTGTTCTTGCACCTTATTTGCTTCCTCCTAAGATCCTATTACCTCTCTAAGTGTTTCATTCTCTTTCATTTCTCTATCCATATTCCGAATTTTATCATCTAGGTTTATTACCAGGGTATCAAGGTCCTTGACTTTTTGCTTCAGTCTTCTGAGAGCCACTCCTCCTCCTACATTCCCCAAGATCCTCTACCACCCCTCCCCTGACCACCAGGTTGGGGGATTAGGGACTTGAGATGGCTTTATTTTGATGTTTTACCTTTCACAGAATATAGAGAGAAAAAAGAGAGAGAAAAGTTTCCATTTAAGCTTCATACAGAATTTCTATATCTTCATATGAGTGTACTAATGTAGTAACTTAGTTCAACACTTTTATGGTAACTCACATCCTAACTGAAAATTTGACTTTGGTAATTAGAGAAACAAATAGAAAACAAAAGTCCACATGAAGGAAAGCTCGACTATGCAACAGAGAAGACACCCAGCTGTTTATGCTATATTTTCTTCTCAACTTTTAAACCGGTCATATCAGAAGAAAAAATATTAATAACTTTACTGTGCAACTTGGCAACTTAACTCAGCACTGTTGACAGGTGTATTTTTCGTATTTATTTATGTATTTATTTATTCATTTATTTTGTGAGGGAGAGAGAGAGAGAGAGAGAGAGAGAGAGAGAGAGAGAGAGAGAGAGAGAGAGAGAGAGAGAGAGAGAGAGAGGAGAGAGAGAGAGAGAGAGAGAGAGAGAGAGAGAGAGAACAAAAGTTATCATGGTTAGATTGTGAATGGGCGCGAAAACTGATATCGCCCAGCCATTATATATATCAGCTAACTTTTATAGTTTAAAAATTTTTGTGATATCTGTTTAGCTTTAAAATATTCGTGTATATATGAATTCAGGTACACGTATGGTCCCTAAGCTACACCTGAACTAAGCAAAGTCTAAACTAGCTTTTAACTTGATCTAAGCATGTGACTAAAACCTACAATTTCCCTACAATTTATTGCATTAGTTTGGATGTCATATTCAGATCCCAAATGTAAAGGGGACGCGAATGTTACCTAACTTAACCAAACTTAGCCGAACTGAACCTCCCCAAGTTATAGGGCCTAATTATACCTTTGATCATAAATCGTTGTATAAACTCCTTTTCTTTTTGCATTATATATCACCACTTCGATGAACCAACTTCTGTCACTGAAAAGTTAAGAGAAATTTCTTCATTTTTAGAAAGAATAAATGAATATGGTGTTGGAAGTGCTGCTGGATGGTGAAATCGGAATTGTGACAGAATTGCAAATCCTTTGTCACACAGGGTTGAAGGAATTTCTGTGTTGTTCTATACTCTGGAAGACAACTTTTGGTAAGGATTCCAGAAACTTGGAAGATTATGCTGGATGAGCTGGAAGATAAAATCATATAATGTGTGTGTGTGTATATATATATATATATATATATATATATATATATATATATATATATATATATATATATATATATATATATATATATATATATATATATCTATCTATCTATCTATCTATCTATCTATCTATCTATATATATATATATATATATATATATATATATATATATATATATATATATATATATATATATATATATATATATATATATATATATATATATATATATATATATATATATATATATATATATATTGATGAATATAGCTACAAAGGAAGTGAAAAGTAATGAGATTCTTAGCGCTTACTAGTATATTTATTTTCTCATCTTCAAAGGTTCCAGAACAAAGAGAAACCATATATATTTATTAAAACAAAAGAAAAAGTTTGTAAATCAACAATGGGAATACATAAATGGGAACACTTTAATCAATTATGTTGATAAGTGATTACCTAATTGTGATTACCTAATTGTGTTTACGGGAAAGAGCACAAAGCTCGTATCTTCCCGTCTCCTGATCGGTTCCATTTTATACTAAGTGATACTTATCATACCTGTCCTTAAAACTATGGATTGAGATAGCATTAACTACCTCCTCGCTTAGCGAATTCCAATTATCAACTACTCTTACACTGAAAAAGTATTTCCTTACATCCTGCAAAGAAGTTTTCTTACGAAGCTTCAAACTATGACCTCTAGTTCTAGAGCCAGCCATATCAAAATATCGATCCCTATCCACTCTATCATAACCATGAAGGAGTTTAAAGACTGTCACCATATCCCCCCTCACTCTTCTAGCTTCAAGTGATGGTAAGTCTAATTCCCTCAGCCTCTCATGATAACTGAGATTGCGTATTTCTGGCACCAGTTTCGTGACATGTCTTTGAACTTTTTCAAGCTTAGCTATGTGCTTTTTCAAGTGCGGATTCCAAAAGGGGGCTGCATATTCGAGTTTTGGCCTCACATAGGTTACATAAATATTTCTGAACATTTCCTTGTCCATGTGCCTGAAGGCTATCCTTACATTTGATAAGAATGCATATGCTGCCCTTACTATGCCATTTATATGTATTTCTGGAGACAAATCTGCCAGTATGTTTACTCCTAGATCTCTCTCATTTTCTGTCTCTTGAAGTTGTACTTCAGCCACCGAGTAGTCAAGCTTGGGCCTTCTTGCACTTGTACCCATTCTCATTACCTTACATTTTGAGGTATTGCGCGCGCACACACACACACACACACACACACACACACACACACACACACACACACACACACACACACACACACACACACACACACACACACACACACATGTAGGGAAATATTGTTGAGAAAAAAAAGTCTAAAAGACCTTCAAGAATGCAAAGAAGTGTTCATTAGACGATACAGAACACAGGAAGAGATGGGAAAGATCAAAAACTTGTTGCAAGAGGCAAGAAGGTTAAATGATGAAAGAAATGAAGAAGAGAAGAAAAATTTTCGTTACGGAATACTTCCAGACAAAGGGGAGATAAAGAAGATAATGACAGAAGATCAGGGGATGGGGCCTCATTAAGATTGTTATACACAAATGCTGATGGATTAGCTGGTAAGGCAGTAGAATTAAAAGATAGGATTCACAACAGTAAGGCAGATATAGTAGCAATTACAGAGACTAAGTTGAGTGAGGACATAAACAGTGTCACAGTTTTTCCTAAGGGCTTCAGAATACTAAGGGTCGAAAGATCTGAGAGGACTGGTGGAGGGATAGCACTGCTCATAAGTGAGAGGATTCAAGTTGAAGAGATAAACTTGGCTATAGAAAGTGAGTTCAGGGAATTTCTTGTTGCTCGCATAAATACTGGGTCAGAGAGCATTATAATAACTGTTGTATACAACCCACCAAGGAACCAAAATAGGCTTGAAATTTATGAGGAAAGTCATATAGGTACGATTGAAGTCATAAACTCAGTTGTTAACATGGCGCGGGAGAAAAAATGTAGGATTTTGATTATGGGAGACTTTAATCATAAAGAGATAGATTGGATAAATCTTGACCCACACAGTGGTGAGGACTCCTTTGGGGCAAGATTCCTAGATTGCGTACAAGGGAATTTCCTACACCAACATGTAATGGAACCAACAAGAGCCAGGGGTGGGGATGAGCCATCACTACTTGATCTGGTGTTCACAGATAATGTGTTGGATATTGAAAATATTGAGTATGAACCACCAATTGGAAAGAGTGACCACTGTGTGTTGTTGATGGAGTATATCATTGAAGACATTCTTCCTGAGAGTAGAGGCACTGAGGACATGAGGAGGAACTATCAGAAAGGAGATTACATCAAAATGAATGAGCTTTTTGCAGTTATTGACTGGAGAACCTTATTTTGCAACAAATCTGTACAAGAAATGTATGACATCTTTTGTGAGAAATATGGGAAGATTGTAGATTGCTGCATACCTGTCACCAAAGTAGGTGTAATTCATGCCAGAGAGAAATGGTTCGATAATGGGTGTAAAAGAGCTAAGGAGTGGAGAGACAAATGCTGGAAAAGGTATAGGAGGAGAAAAAACATAAATGCCTGGCAAACCTACAAAAGAGCAAGAAATGACTACCTAAGTAAAAGGAGAGAGGCAGAGAAAGATTATGAGAGGGACATCACCAGGAAGGCGAAAGAAAATCCCAAGCTTTTCCACAGCTTTATCAGAGGAAAACTGAAGGTAAAAGAACAGGTTTTAAGGCTAAAGAGAGCGGATGGAAGCATCACTGAGACGGACGAAGAGATCTGCAAAGAATTGAACAAGGAGTTTCAGTCAGTATTTACAGTAGAAAATACCCCACCCCCTCAGATTGCAGTGATAGAAGCTCAAGGGCCGGTATTAGAGAACATCAACCTTACAGCCACAGAGGTATGCAAAGCGCTGATGGATTTAGATGTTCATAAAGCTACAGGTCCTGATGACATATCCCCTCATGTGC
>JAXCGZ010009727.1:12500-27500 GCA_037179515.1 Halocaridina rubra | reverse complement strand
ACTCACTCAGGGTAAAACGATCACACCTACCAAAACCAAAGTCCACTGTGTCATTGTCCATTAAAATGGGCAATGCAGTAAGGGGGGGGGGGGTCGGTGATTTATTATAGGTCGAATTAATTATTCAGTCATTGCCTGGAGATTACTGGGGGATCACTGGGTGTACACGATTTGAGAGGGATCTTGGGCCTCTGCTATGTAGTAGTTATATAGTCGGACTTTACATACATACATACACCGACCCTGGTCTCTCCCTTTTACTAGAGACCTTTAACCTTACTTTACTTGCGTCCTAAACCAACTGTGCCGTTGAGAGGGTTTAGTGAAAGTTTATGAAATTAATTGGTCTGGACATGTGGAAGGAGTGGCAAGAACCAGCTTCCCAAACCGACTTAAATTAACACTATATGTAGAGTTTGTGTTGCTCTCACGTCGGATGCTAATAAGTATAAGATTGCAGGATATGTTATAAGATTAACTTTGTGGTAAAAAGTACATCTGGAGCAAAAAAAGATGAAAAAAAGGGTTCAGAATGAAAAGGCAGATTAGCACATGTAGTAAATTGAGAATTGCATTGCATTTGAAAAATAAAGTCGAAGAATGGACAATGAGAAGAGAAAAACTACTTATGAAAGGAAATTGAGAGGTATACACTTAGTAGATTAAATATGTAATTCCCCGTAATTGAAGTGTGTGTGTGTGATTACCTAATTGATTATCTAATTACCTAATTGTGTTTACGGGAAAGAGCCCAAAGCTCGTATCTTCCCGTCTCCTGATCGGTTCCATTTTAGACTTAGTGATACTTATCATACCTGTCCTTAAAACTATGGATTGAGATAGCATTAACTACCTCCTCGCTTAGCCAATTCCAATTTTCAACTACTCTTACACTGAAAAAGTATTTCCTTACATCCTGCAAAGACGTTTTCTTACGAAGCTTCAAACTATGACCTCTAGTTCTAGAGCCAGCCATATCAAAATATCGATCCCTATCCACTCTATCATAACCATGAAGGAATTTAAAGACTGTCACCATATCCCCCCTCACTCTTCTAGCTTCAAGTGATGGTAAGTCTAATTCCCTCAGCCTCTCATCATAACTGAGATTGCGTATTTCTGGCACCAGTTTCGTGGCATGTCTTTGAACTTTTTCAAGCTTAGCTATGTGCTTTTTCAAGTGCGGATTCCAAAAGGGGGCTGCATATTCGAGTTTTGGCCTCACATAGGTTACATAAATATTTCTGAACATTTCCTTGTCCATGTGCCTGAAGGCTACCCTTACATTTGATAAGAATGCATATGCTGCCCTTACTATGCCATTTATATGTATTTCTGGAGACAAATCTGCCAGTATGTTTACTCCTAGATCTCTCTCATTTTCTGTCTCTTGAAGTTGTACTCCAGCCACCGAGTAGTCAAGCTTGGGCCTTCTTGCACTTGTACCCATTCTCATTACCTTACATTTTGAAGTATTGAATTTCATTAGCCACTTTTCTGACCACTCATGCAGATTATTTAGATCCTCCTGAAGTTCTCTACGTGTGTGTGTGTGTGTGTGTGTGTGTGTGTGTGGTGTATGGTGCGTATATGAGAGAGAGAAAAAACTAGTTCCTTCCCCATCAGGAATGATCAAGATAAATAGAGACTTTGTTTAGAGCTTAGAAATTAGTTTTCGGAATGTATAGCTGCATTCTGTTTTAACTACATACATACATACATACCTACCTACCTACCTACCTACCTACCTACCTACCTACCTACCTACCTACCTACCTACCTACCTACCTACCTACATACATACATACATACATACATACATACATACATACATGCATGCATACATACATACATACATACATACATACATACATACATACATACATACATACATACATACATACATACCATACATACATACATACATACATACATACATACATACATACATACATACATACATACATACATACATACATACATACATACATACATACATACATACATACATACATACATACATACATACATACATACATACATACATACATACATACATACATACATACATACATACATAAATACATACATACGTACGTACATACATACATACATACATACATACATACATACATACATACATACTTATTCTATTTCCTTTTCATGAATCTCTCTCTCTCTCTCTCTCTCTCTCTCTCTCTCTCTCTCTCTCTCTCTCTCTCTCTCTCTCTCTCTCTCTCTCTCTCTCTCTCTCTCTCTCTCTCTCTCTCTCTCTCTCTCTCGTATGTTTCCGACCCCAAGATCGATATTTTCATTGTATATTCTCTCTTTGCTCTGTTTGTTCCTTTTTGTCGGTGTTTGTGCATAGATATGTCTATAAGTTTGTGACGTAGATAATTTGTTATTGATTTGCTGGTTTGTCTTGTTTAAACTAGCTCTTGTGATAACTGTTTATTTCATGGAGTGTTTATTGTGATTGTTTTGTGTATTTCCTTACCTGAGTTGTTGTTTTGTGTGTATGACAGTGTTTTTCTAGACCATTGTTGTTGTTTTGTGTGTATTTGAAGATGTGTGTATATGTTTCTCAATTGAGAGTGTGTTCGTAAAACATTGTGTGTTTAGTATGTGTGTTTTTATATGTATTTAAATATTGAAGCTCTGATTGTTTTATAAGCGTGTTTTTTCGTTTGGTGAGAGTTTTTTTTTTCATGGTTTTTGTATATGTTTGTTTGTTTGTGCTGTTAAACCGGTTATATAGTTTTATTGTTTTAGGTAGAAGATATATTCTGTGTTATAGTTGGTGGTTTATTAATAATGAAGTATTTTTTAAACGAGTTTCTGTTGGTAATATTGTACTTGCTGAATTTTTTTTGTGTGTGCATATTTTTCAGTTTTTGACTAAGCTTTTAAAATGGTGTTAAATAGAAATTTCTGTGTGCGCGCGTGCGTGTGTGTGTTTGGATTCTTATGTAAAAGTTTTCGTGTGTGTGTGTATGTATGTATGTAAATACATTACTACTTGTACGATATTTATTGACCAAGCTTTGAATGTTTGATTATCTATCTATCTATCTATCTATCTATATATATATATATATATATATATATATATATATATATATATATATATCACACACACACACACACACACACACACACACACACACACACACACACACACACACACACACACACACACACACATATATATATATATATATATATATATATATATATATATATATATATATATATATATATATATATATATTTATATATATATAGCAGGGCTCTTTAGGTTTATTAAAATGTTATACCTTATCTCTCTCCTGCTTGTTAGGAGGTGATATCCTTTCAGGATACCTCCAAAATGGATGAATTCATGCAGTCTTATCTATGTCATTAGCTAGCTTGTCGTGGATATTTTATGGGCTTGAGGGCTTTTATCTATTACACACACACACACACAACACACACACACACACACACACACACACCACACACACACACCACACACACACACACACACACACACCCCCCCCCGTTGTGATGGAAAGGGCAAACCCACTCATCAGACAGGCACTTGATAAGGAGAAGACAGTGGTAATCTCAGGCATAAGTGAATCCCAGGAGCCAACATGGCAGGGGAGACTTGAAGAAAATAAAGCTAACGTTGTAGACCTGATAAGAAAGCTTGGAGTAGTATGTGGTCCTGAGGATATTGTAAACATACACCAACTAGGTAAATATTCGAGGGAAGGAAAGCCGAGACCAACAAAAGTAACCTTTGAGAGAGGGGAGACATGTAGGGAAATATTGTTGAGAAAAAAAAGTCTAAAAGACCTTCAAGAATGCAAAGAAGTGTTCATTAGACGATACAGAACACAGGAAGAGATGGGAAAGATCAAAAACTTGTTGCAAGAGGCAAGAAGGTTAAATGATGAAAGAAATGAAGAAGAGAAGAAAAATTTTCGTTACGGAATACTTCCAGACAAAGGGGAGATAAAGAAGATAATGACAGAAGATCAGGGGATGGGGCCTCATTAAGATTGTTATACACAAATGCTGATGGATTAGCTGGTAAGGCAGTAGAATTAAAAGATAGGATTCACAACAGTAAGGCAGATATAGTAGCAATTACAGAGACTAAGTTGAGTGAGGACATAAACAGTGTCACAGTTTTTCCTAAGGGCTTCAGAATACTAAGGGTCGAAAGATCTGAGAGGACTGGTGGAGGGATAGCACTGCTCATAAGTGAGAGGATTCAAGTTGAAGAAATAAACTTGGCTATAGAAAGTGAGTTCAGGGAATTTCTTGTTGCTCGCATAAATACTGGGTCAGAGAGCATTATAATAACTGTTGTATACAACCCACCAAGGAACCAAAATAGGCTTGAAATTTATGAGGAAAGTCATATAGGTACGATTGAAGTCATAAACTCAGTTGTTAACATGGCGCGGGAGAAAAAATGTAGGATTTTGATTATGGGAGACTTTAATCATAAAGAGATAGATTGGATAAATCTTGACCCACACAGTGGTGAGGACTCCTTTGGGGCAAGATTCCTAGATTGCGTACAAGGGAATTTCCTACACCAACATGTAATGGAACCAACAAGAGCCAGGGGTGGGGATGAGCCATCACTACTTGATCTGGTGTTCACAGATAATGTGTTGGATATTGAAAATATTGAGTATGAACCACCAATTGGAAAGAGTGACCACTGTGTGTTGTTGATGGAGTATATCATTGAAGACATTCTTCCTGAGAGTAGAGGCACTGAGGACATGAGGAGGAACTATCAGAAAGGAGATTACATCAAAATGAATGAGCTTTTTGCAGTTATTGACTGGAGAACCTTATTTTACAACAAATCTGTACAAGAAATGTATGACATCTTTTGTGGGAAATATGGGAAGATAGTAGATTGCTGCATACCTGTCACCAAAGTAGGTGTAATTCATGCCAGAGAGAAATGGTTCGATAATGGGTGTAAAAGAGCTAAGGAGTGGAGAGACAAATGCTGGAAAAGGTATAGGAGGAGAAAAAACATAAATGCCTGGCAAACCTACAAAAGAGCAAGAAATGACTACCTAAGTAAAAGGAGAGAGGCAGAGAAAGATTATGAGAGGGACATCACCAGGAAGGCTAAAGAAAATCCCAAGCTTTTCCACAGCTTTATCAGAGGAAAACTGAAGGTAAAAGAACAGGTTTTAAGGCTAAAGAGAGCGGATGGAAGCATCACTGAGACGGACGAAGAGATCTGCAAAGAATTGAACAAGGAGTTTCAGTCAGTATTTACAGTAGAAAATACCCCACCCCCTCAGATTGCAGTGATAGAAGCTCAAGGGCCGGTATTAGAGAACATCAACCTTACAGCCACAGAGGTATGCAAAGCGCTGATGGATTTAGATGTTCATAAAGCTACAGGTCCTGATGACATATCCCCTCATGTGCTTAAAAAATGCGCAAACACAATATCAGTGGCACTAAGTATCATATTTAAGGAGTCATTGGAGTCGGGGGAGATTCCAAGATGCTGGAAACAAGCAAATGTGATACCTATCTTCAAAAAGGGAAGGAGGGATACGGCTCTGAACTATAGACCAGTTTCCTTGACCAGCATAGTTTGCAAACTTATGGAGAAACTACTAAGGAAACATATCTCTCTTCACTTGGAATCCTTCAACTTTTTGTCAGTGAGGCAACATGGCTTCAGAGAAGGAAGATCAACAGTAACAAACTTATTAGAATTTTATGATGAGGTAAGCCAAATCTTACAGGAAAGAGAGGGCTGGGCAGATTGCATATTCCTAGACTTCCAGAAAGCGTTTGACACTGTTCCACATGGGAGACTTATTAGGAAGCTGCAATCAATGGCTAGAATAGGTGGAAATGTCTTGGAATGGATAAAAACTTACTTAGAAGGAAGGGAACAGAGGGTTAGAGTAAGACACTCAGTGTCTGAATGGAGAAGAGTTAGTAGTGGAGTTCCACAGGGTTCAGTTTTAGGGCCACTTTTGTTCCTTGTATATGTAAATGACCTACCAGAGTCTGTAAATTCATTCATGAATATGTTTGCAGATGATGCAAAGATTGTGAAGAAAGTAAAAAACGAGAACAATGGTAGAGAACTTCAGGAGGATCTAAATAATCTGCATGAGTGGTCAGAAAAGTGGCTAATGAAATTCAATACCTCAAAATGTAAGGTAATGAGAATGGGTACAAGTGCAAGAAGGCCCAAGCTTGACTACTCGGTGGCTGGAGTACAACTTCAAGAGACAGAAAATGAGAGAGATCTAGGAGTAAACATACTGGCAGATTTGTCTCCAGAAATACATATAAATGGCGTAGTAAGGGCAGCATATGCATTCTTATCAAATGTAAGGGTAGCCTTCAGGCACATGGACAAGGAAATGTTCAGAAATATTTATGTAACCTATGTGAGGCCAAAACTCGAATATGCAGCCCCCTTTTGGAATCCGCACTTGAAAAAGCACATAGCTAAGCTTGAAAAAGTTCAAAGACATGCCACGAAACTGGTGCCAGAAATACGCAATCTCGGTTATGATGAGAGGCTGAGGGAATTAGACTTGCCATCACTCGAAGCTAGAAGAGTAAGGGGGGATATGGTGACAGTCTTTAAATTCCTTCATGGTTATGATAGAGTGGATAGGGATCGATATTTCGATATGGCTGGCTCTAGAACTAGAGGTCATAGTTTGAAGCTTCGGAAGAAAACTTGTTTGCAGGATGTAAGGAAATACTTTTTCAGTGTAAGAGTAGTTGATAATTGGAATTCGCTAAGCGAGGAGGTAGTTAATGCTACCTCAATCCATAGTTTTAAGGACAGGTATGATAAGTATCACTAAGTCTAAAAATGGAACCGATCAGGAGACGGGAAGATACGAGCTTTGGGCTCTTTCCCGTAAACACAATTAGGTAATCACAATTAGGTAATCACACACACACACACACACACACACACACACACACACACACACACACACACACACACCGCGCGTTCAGTGACACACGGAATTGCTCCTCTTAAATTTTTAACTGTTTCGAGTGACTAAGTGCTTAGTGGAAAACTTTACCATAATTTCCATAAATCTGAAATCCTGCAGAGTATTGTGAGTACAAAAACTTATATTTGTTGTAAGACGAGACTGTTCATATTAAAGGAAAAAAAAATGAGAACTTTTCGTGAGGAAGAGAGAGAAGCTGCCGTCCAGTTCTGCCTTGAGGGAAATCTAGAAGAGTTGCCAGAGGTGGAGCCATCACATCACATTACCTAATTTTTTGTGTAAACTGGGGAAAGCTCTTAAGCCGTTTACCTGATCCTGTGGTTCTATATATTGTTAAAATCAGTATCCTTCCCATTTATATTAACTAGTTAGTTAGTTTGATACACGAAAAAATTGAATAATAAAAGAAAAAAAAATTACCAAATACCCACCTGTCAACAGTACTGAGTTAAGTTGCCAAGTAGTACAGCAGTCTTATTTTCTTCATTTTTTTTGCTTTTCTTTTAGCTTTCTCTTTTACTATTTTGTTATTTTGTATATATATTGAGTTAAATGTAAAGTCTAATCCCGTGATAACATATCTTGGTTAGCAAGTCAGTTTATCAGTTAGGAAGAATATATAACAGAAACAGGTGGGTGCCACCTCAAACACAAATTCGAATTTTCCTTCAGGTTTGACTTTTGTTTTTCTTTTTCTTTTTATACTTAAATTACCATGGTCAAGTTTTTAAGTTAAGATGTGTGTTACCAGAAAGGAGACAAACTGAGTCACTAAATAGCACTTATATGGAGATATAAAAATTCTGTGTGAAGCTAAATTAGAAGTTTTTCTCTTTTCTTTGTTTTCCTCTTTCTCGTCTTCTTTCTATATTCTGTGAGAGGGAGAACATAAAAATGAAGCCATCTCTGTCCCAAACCTCTCCCACCCATGGGTCGGGAGAAGGGGTAGTCATCAGGGGACTTAAACAGAGAATCAAGAAGTTAGAGGAAATGGTTATAAGCCTTGATGATAAAATTCGGAATATGGATGGAGAAATGAAAGAGAATGAAACACTCAGAGAACAAATAAGATCTTTGGAGGAAGCAAATAAAGCACAAGGGCAGGAGAGAAAGGAACTAGAAAAAAGAATAAAGAAGCTGGAAGGGGAAAAGAGTCAACTAGAATCTAGAATTTCTAAACAAGAAGATAAAAACAAACAGCTGAATGACAACCTAAAGGAATTAGATGTTAGTTCACTGCTCTCTTCTGAGAGAGACGAGATTGCTGCTTGGAATGTTCAGATTAAGGAAAACATTGAACAGTTCAGAAAAGAGTTCCAGGAGCTGAATATGGAAAATGATGCCATGAAAACGTCCTTTGCTGATGCACTAAAGGGGAATGTGGCAGTAAAAGAGGCTGTAAAGGTGGTGGCACTGGAAAGCATACAAACAGTTGACTATAAAGAGACAGTAATCGAAAAAATGAAAGACGTTGTGATGGAAAGGGCAAACCCACTCATCAGACAGGCACTTGATAAGGAGAAGACAGTGGTAATCTCAGGCATAGGTGAATCCCAGGAGCCAACATGGCAGGGGAGACTTGAAGAAAATAAAGCTAGCGTTGTAGACCTGATAAGAAAGCTTGGAGTAGTATGTGGTCCTGAGGATATTGTAAACATACACCAACTAGGTAAATATTCGAGGGAAGGAAAGCCGAGACCAACAAAAGTAACCTTTGAGAGAGGGGAAACATGTAGGGAAATATTGTTGAGAAAAAAAAGTCTAAAAGACCTTCAAGAATGCAAAGAAGTGTTCATTAGACGATACAGAACACAGGAAGAGATGGGAAAGATCAAAAACTTGTTGCAAGAGGCAAGAAGGTTAAATGATGAAAGAAATGAAGAAGAGAAGAAAAATTTTCGTTACAGAATACTTCCAGACAAAGGGGAGATAAAGAAGATAATGACAGAAGATCAGGGGATGGGGCCTCATTAAGATTGTTATACACAAATGCTGATGGATTAGCTGGTAAGGCAGTAGAATTAAAAGATAGGATTCACAACAGTAAGGCAGATATAGTAGCAATTACAGAGACTAAGTTGAGTGAGGACATAAACAGTGTCACAGTTTTTCCTAAGGGCTTCAGAATACTAAGGGTCGAAAGATCTGAGAGGACTGGTGGAGGGATAGCACTGCTCATAAGTGAGAGGATTCAAGTTGAAGAAATAAACTTGGCTATAGAAAGTGAGTTCAGGGAATTTCTTGTTGCTCACATAAATACTGGGTCAGAGAGCATTATAATAACTGTTGTATACAACCCACCAAGGAACCAAAATAGGCTTGAAATTTATGAGGAAAGTCATATAGGTACTATTGAAGTCATAAACTCAGTTGTTAACATGGCACGGGAGAAAAAATGTAGGATTTTGATTATGGGAGACTTTAATCATAAAGAGATAGACTGGATAAATCTTGACCCACACAGTGGTGAGGACTCATTTGGGGCAAGATTCCTAGATTGCGTACAAGGGAATTTCCTACACCAACATGTAATGGAACCAACAAGAGCCAGGGGTGGGGATGAGCCATCACTACTTGATCTAGTGTTCACAGATAATGTGTTGGATATTGAAAATATTGAGTATGAACCACCAATTGGAAAGAGTGACCACTGTGTGTTGTTGATGGAGTATATCATTGAAGACATTCTTCCTGAGAGTAGAGGCACTGAGGACATGAGGAGGAACTATCCGAAAGGAGATTACATCAAAATGAATGAGCTTTTTGCAGTTATTGACTGGAGAACCTTATTTTACAACAAATCTGTACAAGAAATGTATGACATCTTTTGTGAGAAATATGGGAAGATAGTAGATTGCTGCATACCTGTCACCAAAGTAGGTGTAATTCATGCCAGAGAGAAATGGTTCGATAATGGGTGTAAAAGAGCTAAGGAGTGGAGAGACAAATGCTGGAAAAGGTATAGGAGGAGAAAAAACATAAATGCCTGGCAAACCTACAAAAGAGCAAGAAATGACTACCTAAGTAAAAGGAGAGAGGCAGAGAGAGATTATGAGAGGGACATCACCAGGAAGGCTAAAGAAAATCCCAAGCTTTTCCACAGCTTTATCAGAGGAAAACTGAAGGTAAAAGAACAGGTTTTAAGGCTAAAGAGAGCGGATGGAAGCATCACTGAGACGGACGAAGAGATCTGCAAAGAATTGAACAAGGAGTTTCAGTCAGTATTTACAGTAGAAAATACCCCACCCCCTCAGATTGCAGTGATAGAAGCTCAAGGGCCGGTATTAGAGAACATCAACCTTACAGCCACAGAGGTATACAAAGCGCTGATGGATTTAGATGTTCATAAAGCTACAGGTCCTGATGACATATCCCCTCATGTGCTTAAAAAATGCGCAAACACAATATCAGTGGCACTAAGTATCATATTTAAGGAGTCACTGGAGTCGGGGGAGATTCCAAGATGCTGGAAACAAGCAAATGTGATACCTATCTTCAAAAAGGGAAGGAGGGATACGGCTCTGAACTATAGACCAGTTTCCTTGACCAGCATAGTTTGTAAACTTATGGTGAAACTACTAAGGAAACATATCTCTCTTCACTTGGAATCCTTCAACTTTTTGTCAGTGAGGCAACATGGCTTCAGAGAAGGAAGATCAACAGTAACAAACTTATTAGAATTTTATGATGAGATAAGCCAAATCTTACAGGAAAGAGAGGGCTGGGCAGATTGCATATTCCTAGACTTCCAGAAAGCGTTTGACACTGTTCCACATGGGAGACTTATTAGGAAGCTGCAATCAATGGCTAGAATAGGTGGAAATGTCTTGGAATGGATAAAAACTTACTTAGAAGGAAGGGAACAGAGGGTTAGAGTAAGACACTCAGTGTCTGAATGGAGAAGAGTTAGTAGTGGAGTTCCACAGGGTTCAGTTTTAGGGCCACTTTTGTTCCTTGTATATGTAAATGACCTACCAGAGTCTGTAAATTCATTCATGAATATGTTTGTAGATGATGCAAAGATTGTGAAGAAAGTAAAAAACGAGAACAATGGTAGAGAACTTCAGGAGGATCTAAATAATCTGCATGAGTGGTCAGAAAAGTGGCTAATGAAATTCAATACCTCAAAATGTAAGGTAATGAGAATGGGTACAAGTGCAAGAAGGCCCAAGCTTGACTACTCGGTGGCTGGAGTACAACTCCAAGAGACAGAAAATGAGAGAGATCTAGGAGTAAACAAACTGGCAGATTTGTCTCCAGAAATACATATAAATGGCGTAGTAAGGGCAGCATATGCATTCTTATCAAATGTAAGGGTAGCCTTCAGGCACATGGACAAGGAAATGTTCAGAAATATTTATGTAACCTATGTGAGGCCAAAACCGGAATATGCAGCCCCCTTTTGGAATCCGCACTTGAAAAAGCACGTAGCTAAGCTTGAAAAAGTTCAAAGACATGCCACGAAACTGGTGCCAGAAATACGCAATCTCGGTTATGAAGAGAGGCTGAGGGAATTAGACTTGCCATCACTCGAAGCTAGAAGAGTAAGGGGCGATATGGTGACAGTCTTTAAATTCCTTCATGGTTATGATAGAGTGGATAGGGATCGATATTTCGATATGGCTGGCTCTAGAACTAGAGGTCATAGTTTGAAGCTTCGTAAGAAAACTTGTTTGCAGGATGTAAGGAAATACTTTTTCAGTGTAAGAGTAGTTGATAATTGGAATTCGCTAAGCGAGGAGGTAGTTAATGCTATCTCAATCCATAGTTTTAAGGACAGGTACGATAAGTATCACTAAGTCTAAAAATGGAACCGATCAGGAGACGGGAAGATACGAGCTTTGTGCTCTTTCCCGTAAACACAATTAGGTAATCAATTAGGTAATCACACACACACACACACACACACTCCCAAACAATTTTTTTCAGTGATTGCATAACTGCATTTGTTTTGCTGGTAATATTCTGTTTGCAGGTTCGATTCTGGCTGGAGTTGGAATAAGTTTCACTGTCTCATGTTTGCCGGTTAAATTGAGCAATTATCTGAGGAGGAGATCGGTGCTTTCCTATAGGTCTACCTGATTTTTCAGCCATTGCCTCTAGATCACTTATTGAACAGTGACGTATTTAGTGTATGGGACCATTGTTAGAACAGCATCCTCACAAAACGAAATGTGTCCAACTTATAAATGGAAATTAAATATTGACTTATGTTCATTAACAAGAGAAAATAAATGCTATCTCTCTTATAGATATAGCAGAATAGCTAAATATCCTCTGTTGGTTTGTATGTATGTATGTATGTATGTATGTATGTATGTATGTATGTATGTATGTATGTATGTATGCATGCATGTATGCATGCGTGTATGTATGTATGTATGTATGTATGTATGTATGTATGCATGTATGTATGTATGTATGTATGTATGTATGTATGTATGTATGTATGTGTATGTGTATGTGTGTATGTATGTATGTATGTATGTATGTATGTATGTATGTATGTATGTATGTATGTATGTATGTATGTATGTATGTATGGTTGGTTATGCAAGTATGTATGCTAAAATGAAGCCATGAGTGAGGTTGGTGAATCTGTAATATGAACATAGTGGCATTCAGTTAGAATGTGTTCATTCCTAAGTATAGCAGATATAAGCTATTAGGGTGGATTCCTTTTAACCTTCTGTGGTGTAGTGGTAGCGCCTTGACTTAGTAATCATAAGTCCTAGGTTCGAGTCCCGGTCGGGGTAAAAAATGATTCATGTTTTCACATATGTAATGTGCTTAATTGGTTATTTCATGGCCCGAATGAGATTGGGAATTGAATTAAATGCTAAAATGAAGCCACAAGTGAGGTTGGGGAATCTGTAATATGAACATAGTGGCATTCAGTTAGAATGCGTTCATTCCTAAGTATAGCAGATATAAGCTATAAGGGTGGATTCCTTTTAACCTTCTGTGGTGTAGTGGTAGCGCCTTGACTTAGTAATCATAAGTCCTAGATTCGAGTCCCGGTCGGGGTAAAAAATTATTCATGTTTTCACATATGTAATGTGCTTAATTGGTTATTTCATGGGCCGAATGAGATTGGGAATTGAATTAAATGCTAAAATGAAGCCACGAGTGAGGTTGGGGAATCTCTGATATGAACATAGTGGCATTCAGTTAGAATGCATTCATTCCTAAGTATAGCAGATATAAGCTATAAGGTTGGATTCCTTTTAACCTTCTGTGGTGTAGTGGTAGCGCCTTGACTTAGTAATCATAAGTCCTAGGTTCGAGTCCCGGTCGGGGTAAAAAATGATTCATGTTTTCACATATGCAATGTGCTTAATTGGTTATTTCATGGCCCGAATGAGATTGGGAATTGAATTAAATGCTAAAATGAAGCCACGAGTGAGGTTGGGGAATCTGTAATATGAACATAGTGGCATTCAGTTAGAATGCGTTCATTCCTAAGTATAGCAGATATAAGCTATAAGGTTGGATTTCTTTTAACCTTCTGTGGTGTAGTGGTAGCGCCTTGACTTAGTAATCATAAGTCCTAGGTACGAGTCCCGGTCGGGGTAAAAAAAAAGAAAAATGATTCATATATATATATATATATATATATATATATATATATATATATATATATATATATATATATATATATATATATATTATATATATATATATATTATTTATTCATTCATTAATTAATTTATTTATTTATGTTATTTGTATATATATTTATGTATTTACTTATTTCTTTCTATCTTTCTTCCTGTCTTTCTTTCTTTCTTTCTTTATATATTTATTGCACCCGTGATGATAAACTTTATGAATTTCTAAGGTCTCTCACTGGCAGTACAACCCTTATGTAGAGTACTTTTTATTTTTTACCTTTTGTCAATTTCAGGTTAGCTGGCCTAGTGAGGAACCATTAGATACATGAGACCGGGAATGTAACAGTGTTTTTAACTCATTAATTTAATACAGTTGCCTTCTTGCGAAGGACTTGTTTTGGCAGATGTAATCGTTACCCTGAGTGCATGCCCTTGCTAACCTCAGACCGTTTCGGGGCGCGAGCCCTCGTAGTAGCTCGGTGGTGGAGTACTGGAGTTGGGAAGTGACGTCTCTGACCAAAGTCGGTTCGATCCTTCTGCGGGACGTTAGGAAGGGCATCGAACCTTAACTCCCCAGCTTCATCCCGTCTGTGTCCACCCCCATTCGAGTGGGGACTGTTGTAATATACAAAACTGCAATATAGAATAACGCAATATTATAAAAAGAAGTTTAAGCAGCAAGTTGGTCCCAGCTTCAAATCCCAGTGCATTCGTGGTACATTTCTTCGTCAGTAATTCTTGGGATGAGAGAAGGTAACCCCTGCCAACTTAAAAGGCTTAAGGGTACACCTTTAGATATGTCGAGCCAGGGAGAGAATACAGCGTCTTCAAGAGGCAGAGCTTTTGGCAAGGTATGATTTTGCCGGTCTC
The DNA here is from genome assembly GCA_037179515.1 of Halocaridina rubra. Classification (NCBI taxonomy): domain Eukaryota; kingdom Metazoa; phylum Arthropoda; class Malacostraca; order Decapoda; family Atyidae; genus Halocaridina; species Halocaridina rubra. Next base: position 12,985 of record JAXCGZ010009727.1, on the reverse strand, counting down.
TGGCTTTTCATTTAAAAATAATAAATAAATGAATAATTAAACTGATCGATAAATCAGTCAGTCAATCAAGAAATAAAATAATTGACAGTCTGCGTGTATCTGTCGCTTTATGTCTCATAATTAGTCCCCTTCGAAATGGGTTGTAGACAGATATGTTGGTTGACTTATATTTGTTTCTTAATTAGTCACGAAATCCCTGCTATTTAGGCTTTGAAAAGACCCTAATTATAAGCTTATCTGCCAGTAATCTTGTATATACACGCATATGGCAATGACCGCACTCTCCTCTGTGGCCGAATCAAAGCACATATTTACCAGAAGCAAATTCACTCCAATCACCCCCTCCTCCTCCTCCCGGCTCTCCACGGTGATTGGGTCACCTACGTGGTATGTGGGCAAGAATCTACTGATCTTCTGCAGTGAATTCCCACAAGGGGAGCTGCTTTAGCTCACACACTTATTATTATAAACCCAATTTTCTTGGA
>JAXCGZ010009727.1:0-2500 GCA_037179515.1 Halocaridina rubra | reverse complement strand
TCCAACATGTCCTTGTCCACCCCCATTCGTATGGACACTCATTGTGACACGTAAAACAGTGTTTTTGGGGCCGTGTTAGCTCAGTGATAGAGCACCTGAATCGAAAAATGACTAACGTGGGTTTGATCCCCAAGGTTTTGGTTCGAGGGCTATAGTCAAACTTTGCTTCAGAGGAGAAAACATGTCTGGCTCCACCCCCATTTCAATGGGGACTGAGAGTGTCACATAAAAAGGATGCTTTTGTTTCAGTGAAATGTAGATTATGTATTATAAAAATATGAAATTATAGATATACATGTATTTAGTCTTTAGGTTGCGATTTTGACAAAAACTAATATATCTCATTTGTGTGTGTGTTTGTTTGTTTTTTGTTCAAACGAAAATATCGATGATTCAGGTGGTCAATTAAGTATTTCTTTGAATTTCTCTGTGCGTTTTTTTTTTTATTTGAATTACTGTTGTTCTTTCTATTTTTTTTTTAAATGGAAGTTGTCATTTGTAGAAGGTTTTCATTGTTATAGCGAAGCTGAAATAAACCAGTTCATTGTTCTCTTGTATGTATGTGTTTTTTATTTATAAGAAAAGTAGTTTATATGTCCTCAATTTAGTAAATTATTCAAGTTATTTAGAAGGAATATGTGTTTATGTAAAGTAAATTAGTTAGCTAAACTATGTTGAAGTAACACACACACACACACACACACACACACACATATATATATATATATATATATATATATATATATATATATATATATATATATATATATATATATATATATATATATATATATATATATATATATATATATATATATATATATATATATATATATATATATTCTTGTAGGCTTCAGATTTTTTATTTTGGTTAAACTAAACCCTCCCCAAATATACCAAAATGAAAATCATAGTTTTGTAACTTTAATTATATTTTTCATTAAATTTGTTCTTACGAAATCAGACTATCACTTGATTTCATTCGTTTACATTTTTTTTGTTAGTAAGCATAAAACGCATCTTTTTGCAAAAAATAGAAATCGTAGTTTTGGAAATTAGATTTTATTTTTCTAGGTATTTGTTCTTACCAAATCAGACCATAACTTTAATTTATATATTTGCATTTTAATTGTTTGTTTCATCCCCTGTAAATTTACGCTTTCATTTATTTCTTTGCTTTTTTAAGTGTCTGTTTCATCTCTAGCCATTTAAATTGTTATCGTCTCTTGAAGAAAAATCTTCAAATGTCATATTGATTAATATTATTAATGTTATTTGTGATATTTTTATGTTTTCTGTATAATATAGAAAATAGATTATAGCTTAATGGATGTTTGTCTCAGGGATTACCAAAATAATTTAGAGTTGTTTCCTATGTAATATTTAGCCATGTATAATTATTTTATACTTATAAAGATATTTGTTTTATTGTTTATTTAATGTTTAGTTCGTTAGCTATAATGAATATGAGGAGACTTATCAATATTTTTTTTTTAATGATGGGTTCAAATAAGTGCTTAGTTTGCACAAACAATGGGTACATATAGTTAAAAAATATTGAATAAGTTATAATAGACATTGAATTTATTGAATTAATCATTATTTACCTCAGTGCTTTGCAATCTTTGGACCACGGATCATCACAGTCCCGGATATCATGAATTGATAACTGAGAAATGATGTTTTTACTTATTTATTAAAATTTAGTGAACTTTTCCTTTATTGCTTAAGCGCTTCCTACTGTGCACAGGCTAGGTATAGAGAACTTGTCTCGTGGCTCTATATATAGGGGAAGCAAATGCACGCACACACACACACACACACACACACACACACACACACACACACACACACACTCACACACACACACACACACACATATATATATATATATATATATATATATATATATATATATATATATATATATATATATATATATATATATATATATATATATATATATATATATATATATATATATATATATATATATATATATATATATATATATACGACCTCTGTCCTCCTTGTAGGGGGTGGCCGAGTTAAAGCATCCACATTTACCAGACTCAAATAGTTTCGTTTTTATGTTTTTTAATTAGTAGTTTATACCTAAAGAGCTAAGACGAGTTATGAAAAAATGGGTCTGGCGCCGTTGGAGGGTGTATAGCTATTGGGGTGGATAGCCATTGGGGGTGTATAGCTGTTGCTATAGAAATATTGAGTGTTTATAGAAGGGGTAATCAAGATGAAGGTTTGAAAACTTCTAGAGTTTCATTTCGAAGGCCAGTGAAACGCTGTTCCGGATATATATATATATATATATATATATATATATATATATATATATATATATATATATATATATATATATATATATATATATAAATATATATATATATATATATATATATATATATATATATATATATATATATATATATATATATATCATAGTTTAGCTAAAAATGTTGAGAGAGATTGTGAGTAAGTGAGT
>JAXCGZ010009726.1:0-82500 GCA_037179515.1 Halocaridina rubra | reverse complement strand
TGCAAACACATTTATAAACTGAGATCATTTTAATTATATGACCTCATTCCTCGGATTTCTGTTACAACTTTTGCTGAAGTGAAATATCCCTCATAACAGAGGAGCATTGCAGTTAAGAGTTACATCCTTAATTACTTTAACTACCGTCAACATTAATCCTGCGAGATTCCAGTTCATATTCTGTGAATTAATACAACTAAGAATTGTTTTTAGTAACCTTTTTATTAAAATTTATGAAAAATGGTCTTCAACTAAATAAATATCTAAAACACTCACGTGGTAAAAGTAGAAAAAGTTCAAAGACATGCAACGGAACTACTGCCAGAAATACGCAATATCATTTATGAGGACAGGCTGAGGGATGAGGAGGGATATTGTGACGGTTTTTAATTTCCTTCATGGTTATCACACAGTGGATAGGGATCGATATTTTGATATGGCTGGCGCTAGAACTAGAGGTCATAGTTTGCAGCTTCGTAAGAAAACTTCTTTGCAGGATGTAAGGAAGTAGTTTTTTAGTGTAAGAGTAGTTCATGATTGGAATTCGCTAAGCGAGGAGGTACTTAATGCTAACTCAATTCATAGTTCTTAGGACAAGTATGATAAGTATCACTAAGTAAAAAAATGGAACCGACCAGGAGACGGGGAGATACGAGCATGGGGTTCTTTCTTACAATTAGGTAGTGACACACATATTGAAAAAATTGAGTGTGAACCACCAACTGGAAAGAGTGACCACTGTGTGCTGTTGATGGAGTGATTACCTAATTGTGTTTACGGGAAAGAGCCTGAGAGTAGAGGCACTGAGGACACGACGAGGAACTATATGAAAGCAGATTACATCAAAATTATTGAGCTTTTTGCAGTTATCGACTGGAGGACCTTATTTAAAAACTAATCTGTACAAGAAATTTACGATATCTTTTGTGAGGAATATGGGAAGATAGTAGATTGTTGCATACCTTCTAACAAAATAGGAGTTATTCATACCAGAGAGTAATGGATCAATAATAAATGTAAGAGACCTTAGGAGTGAAGATACAAATGCTGGAAAAGGAATAGGAGGAGAAAAAGCACAATTGCCTGGCAGACTAATAAAAGAGCAAGAAATTATTACCTAAGTAAAAGAAGAGAGGCAGAGAGAGATTATGAAAGGGATATCACCAGGAAGGCTAAAGAAAAAACCCAAAGCTTTCCTCCACTTTATCAGAGGGAAACTGAAGGTCATAGAATTGGTTTTAAAGTTAAAGAAAGTGGATGGAAGCATCGCTGAGACGGATGAAGAGATATGAGAAGAACTGAGCAAGGCGTTTCAGTCAATATTCACAGCAAAAAGCACCCCACCCCTTCAGATTTCAGAGATAAGAGCTCATAGGTCGATATTAGAAACCATCATCTTTTCAGCCACAGTGGTATGCAAATTGCTGAAGGAATTAGAAGCATATCTTGATGATATATCATCTTAGGTATTAAAAAAATGTGCTAAGCCAATATCTGTGGCACTATGCATCATATCTGAAAAGTCATTGGAATCTGGGGAGATTTTAAGATGCTGGAAAATTCGAACGTAGTACCTATCTTCAAAACAGGAAGGAGGGATGCAGCTCTAGACCATAGGTAAGCCAAATCTTACAGGAATGAGAGGGCTGGGTGGATTGCATGTTCCTATATTTTTAGAAGGCATTTGATACGGTCTCACACAGGAGACTTATTAAGAAGCTGCAAGTAATGGCGGGGATAGGTGGAAATGTCTTGGAACGGATTGAAATGTACTTTAAAGGAATGGATCAGAGGGTTAGAGAATGACACTCATTTGAATGGAGAAGGGTTAGAGGTTGAGTTCCACAAGGCACAGTTTTAGGTACATTTTATTTCCTTGTATATGTAAATTGAATTCATTCTTGACTGTGTTTGCAGATGATACAAATATTGGGAAGAAAATAAGAGATGAGAATATTGGTAAAGAACTTCAGGTTGATCTAAAAAGTCCACAAGAGTGATCAGAAAAGTGGCTGATGATATTCAATATTTCAAAATGTATGGTAATGAAAATGGGTACAAGTGCGAGAAGGCCCAAAATTGGATAATCAATAGCAGAAACATATCTTCAAGAGACGGAGAATTAGAGAGATATAGGAAATGCATATAGATGGCATAGTAAGGCCAGCATATGCTTTCTTACCATATGTAAGTGTAGCTTTCAGCAACATGGACAAGGAAATTTTCATATATATATTTTGTAGATTATGTGAGGCCAAAGCTTGAATATGCAGCCCCCGTTTGTAATTCACACTTGATAAAAGCATATATTTAAGATGGAAAAAGTTCAATGACATGCCATGAATCTGGTGTATAAAATAAGCAATGTGTGTTAAGAGGAGAGGCTGAGGGGATTAGACTTACCATCACTCTAAGCCACCTTTTCCAGCATTTGTCTCTCCACTCTTTAGCTCTTTTACACTCATTATTGAACCATTTCTCTCTGGCATGAATTACACCTACTTTGGTGAAAGGTATGCAGCAATCTACTTTCTTCCCATATTTCTCACAAAAGATGTCGTACGTTTCTTGTACAGATTTGTTGTAAAATAACGTTCTCCAGTCATTAACTGCAAAAAGCTCATTCATTTTGATGTAATCTCCTTTCGGATAGTTCCTCCTCATGTCCTCAGTGCCTCTACTCTCAGGCAAAATATCTTTAATGATATGCTCCATCAACAACACACAGTGGTCACTCTTTGCAATTTGTGGTTCATACTCAATTTTTTCAATATCCAACACTTTATCTGTGAACACTAGATCAAGTAGTGATGGCTCATCCCCACCCCTAGCCCTCGTTGATTCCATTACATATTGGTGTGGGAAATTCCCTTGTACGCAATATAGGAATCTTGCTTGCCCAGTATGAGTGTTCACCAGTATGTGGGTTAAGATTTATCCAATCTATCTCTAAATGATTAAAATCTCCCATAATCAAAATCCTACATTTTCTCTCCCGAACCATGTTAACAACTGAGTTTTTTACTTCAATAGTACCTATATGACTTTTCTCATAAACTTCCAGCCTATGTTTCTTCATTGAGCCTATGTTGGCTCCTTGTGTGTGTGTGTGTGTGATTACCTAATTGATTACCTAATTGTGTTTACGGAAAGGAGCCCAAAGCTAGTGTGTGTGTGTGTGTGTGTGTGTGTGTGTGTGTGTGTGTGTGTGTGTGTGTGTGTGTGTGTGTGTGATTACCTAATTGTGTTTACGGGAAAGAGCCCAAAGCTCGTATCTTCCCGTCTCCTGATCGGTTCCATTTTAAACTTAGTGATACTTATCATACCTGTCCTTAAAACTATGGATTGAGATAGCATTAACTACCTCCTCGCTTAGCCAATTCCAATTATCAACTACTCTTACACTGAAAAAGTATTTCCTTACATCCTGCAAAGAAGTTTTCTTACGAAGCTTCAAACTATGACCTCTAGTTCTAGAGCCAGCCATATCAAAATATCGATCCCTATCCACTCTATCATAACCATGAAGGACTTTAAAGACTGTCACCATATCCCCCTCACTCTTCTAGCTTCGAGTGATGGTAAGTCTAATTCCCTCAGCCTCTCATCATAACTGAGATTGCGTATTTCTGGCACCAGTTTCGTGGCATGTCTTTGAACTTTTTCAAGCTTAGCATGTGCTTTTTCAAGTGCGGATTCCAAAAGGGGGCTGCATATTCGAGTTTTGGCCTCACATAGGTTACATAAATATTTCTGAACATTTCCTTGTCCATGTGCCTGAAGGCTACCCTTACATTTGATAAGAATGCATATGCTGCCCTTACTATGCCATTTATATGTATTTCTGGAGACAAATCTGCCAGTATGTTTACTCCTAGATCTCTCTCATTTTCTGTCTCTTGAAGTTGTACTCCAGCCACCGAGTAGTCAAGCTTGGGCCTTCTTGCACTTGTACCCATTCTCATTACCTTACATTTTGAAGTATTGAATTTCATTAGCCACTTTTCTGACCACTCATGCAGATTATTTAGATCCTCCTGAAGTTCTCTACCATTGTTCTCGTTTTTTACTTTCTTCACAATCTTTGTATCATCTGCAAACATATTCATGAATGAATTTACAGACTCTGGTAGGTCATTTACATATACAAGGAACAAAAGTGGCCCTAAAACTGAGCCCTGTGGAACTCCACTACTAACTCTTCTCCATTCAGACACTGAGTGTCTTACTCTAACCCTCTGTTCCCTTCCTTCTAAGTAAGTTTTTATCCATTCCAAAACATTTCCACCTATTCTAGCCATTGATTGCAGCTTCCTAATAAGTCTCCCATGTGGAACAGTGTCAAACGCTTTCTGGAAGTCTAGGAATATGCAATCTGCCCAGCCCTCTCTTTCCTGTAAGATTTGGCTTACCTCATCATAAAATTCTAATAAGTTTGTTACTGTTGATCTACCTTCTCTGAAGCCATGTTGCCTCACTGACAAAAAGTTGAAGGATTCCAAGTGAAGAGAGATATGTTTCCTTAGTAGTTTCTCCATAACTTTGCAAACTATGCTGGTCAAGGAAACTGGTCTATTGTTCAGAGCCGTATCCCTCCTTCCCTTTTTGAAGATAGGTATCACATTTGCTTGTTTCCAGCATCTTGGAATCTCCCCCGACTCCAGTGACTCCTTAAATATGATACTTAGTGCCACTGATATTGTGTTTGCGCATTTTTTAAGCACATGAGGGGATATGTCATCAGGACCTGTAGCTTTATGAACATCTAAATCCATCAGCGCTTTGCATACCTCTGTGGCTGTAAGGTTGATGTTCTCTAATACCGGCCCTTGAGCTTCTATCAATGCAATCTGAGGGGGTGGGGTATTTTCTACTGTAAATACTGACTGAAACTCCTTGTTCAATTCTTTGCAGATCTCTTCATCCGTCTCAGTGATGCTTCCATCCGCTCTCTTTAGCCTTAAAACCTGTTCTTTTACCTTCAGTTTTCCTCTGATAAAGCTGTGGAAAAGCTTGGGATTTTCTTTAGCCTTCCTGGTGATGTCCCTCTCATAGTCTCTCTCTGCCTCTCTCCTTTTACTTAGGTAGCCATTTCTTGCTCTTTTGTAGGTTTCCCAGGCATTTATGTTTTTTTCTCCTCCTATACCTTTTCCAGCATTTATCTCTCCACTCCTTAGCTCTTTTACACCCATTATCGAACCATTTCTCTCTGGCATGAATTACACCTACTTTGGTGACAGGTATGCAGCAATCTACTATCTTCCCATATTTCTCACAAAAGACGTCATACATTTCTTGTACAGATTTGTTGTAAAATAAGATTCTCCAGTCAATAACTGCAAAAAGCTCATTCATTTTGATGTAATCTCCTTTCGGATAGTTCCTCCTCATGTCCTCAGTACCTCTACTCTCAGGAAGAATATCTTCAATGATATACTCCATCAACAACACACAGTGGTCACTCTTTCCAATTGGTGGTTCATACTCAATATTTTCAATATCCAACACATTATCTGTGAACACTAGATCAAGTAGTGATGGCTCATCCCCACCCCTGGCCCTTGTTGGTTCCATTACATGTTGGTGTAGGAAATTCCGTTGTACGCAATCTAGGAATCTTGCCCCGAATGAGTCCTCACCACTGTGTGGGTCAAGATTTATCCAATCTATCTCTTTATGATTAAAGTCTCCCATAATCAAAATCCTACATTTTTTTCCCGTGCCATGTTAACAACTGAGTTTATGACTTCAATAGTACCTATATGACTTTCCTCATAAACTTCAAGCCTATTTTGGTTCCTTGGTGGGTTGTATACAACAGTTATTATAATGCTCTCTGACCCAGTATTTATGCGAACAACAAGAAATTCCCTGAACTCACTTTCTATAGCCAAGTTTATTTCTTCAACTTGAATCCTTTCACTTATGAGCAGTGCTATCCCTCCACCAGTCCTCTCAGATCTTTCAACCCTTAGTATTCTGAAGCCCTTAGGAAAAACTGTGACACTGTTTATGTCCTCACTCATCTTAGTCTCTGTAATTGCTACTATATCTGCCTTACTGTTGTGAATCCTATCTTTTAATTCTACTGCCTTACCAGCTAATCCATCAGCATTTGTGTATAAAAATCTTAATGAGGCCCCATCCCCTGATCTTCTGTCATTATCTTCTTTATCTCCCCTTTGTCTGGAAGAACTCTGTAACGAAAATTTTTCTTCTCTTCTTCATTTCTTTCATCTTGCCTCTTGCAACAAGTTTTTGATCTTTCCCATCTCTTCCTGTGTTCTGTATCGTCTAATGAACACTTCTTTGAATTCTTGAAGGTCTTTTAGACTTTTTTTTCTCAACAATATTTCCCTACATGTTTCCCCTCTCTCAAAGGCTACTTTTGATGGCCTCGGCTTTCCTTCCCTCGAATATTTACCTAGTTGGTGTATGTTTACAATATCCTCAGGACCACAAACTACTCCAAGCTTTCTTATCAGGTCTACAACCCTAGCTTTATTTTCTTCAAGTCTCCCCTGTGTGTGTGTGTGTGTGTGTGTGTGTGTGTGTGTGTGTGTGTGTGTGTGTGTGTGTGTGTGTGTGTAGAGAGAGAGAGAGAGAGAGAGAGAGAGAGAGAGAGAGAGAGAGAGAGAGAGAGAGAGAGAGAGAGATTACCTAATGGTGCTTACGGGAGAGAGTCCGAAACTCATAAATTCCCGTCTGCTGATTGGTTCCAAAAGTGGTCCTAAAACTGAACCCTGTGGAACTCCACTACTAACTCTTCTCCATTCAGACACTGAGTGTCTTACTCTAACCCTCTGTTCCCTTCCTTCTAAGTATGTTTTCATCCATTTCAACACATTTCCACCCATTCTTGCCATTGCTTTAAGGTTCTTAACAAGTTTCCAGTGTGGGACAGTGTCAAATGCTGTCTGAATGTCTAGGAATATGCACTCTTCTCTTTCCAGTAAGATTCGGCTTCATATCATATACACATGCCTCATTCGCCATGTTGTCTCACTGACAATAAGTTGAAGGATTCCAAGTGATAAGAGATATGTTTCCTTAGTAATTTCTCCATAACTTTGCAAACTATGCTGGTCAAGGAAACAGGTCTATAGTTTAGAACCATATCCCTCCCCCCTTTTTTGAAGATAGGTATCACGTTTGCGTGATAAAGCTGTGTGGGTGTGTGGGTGAAAATGGAGGGATTTTTATAGTTTTTATTTACCTGATCCTGTATTTCCTTTTTTTTTCTATGAGTGTGACACCGGGACAGACAAAAAATGCCCTCATCAAGAAAGGCTGGGGCACGAGAAAACACCAAGACAAAGGGAAAAAAAGGTTAAGGACAAGGCAAAGATGATATAATGTTACACAAACGAAAACAACAGACATAAAAAAAAGTCAAAGTACAGAGGACCTAGAGATATGGAAGATTAGGCCCTGAAACGACGATAGATCCTCTTTTTGAAGGAAGATAGGTCATAAAAATTAGGAACGACAGAAGGAGGAAGAGAATTCCAGAGTCTGGAGATAGATGAGAAGAAGCAGTCGCTGCAACGACCAGTCCGCGAGCTACAAATCTCCTCAAAGTACCTGTGAGATGAGGTCGCTTTGCGAGTGTTATACGGCCTCGATAGTCGGGGAGGGATGCAACTCGCCAACTCATCAGAGCAAAGAGAGTGAAAATCCAGATTAGAAGTAAGAGAAGGATCATTAATGAGTTTGACTGCCTTAGATTCAACCCTATTAATGAGAAAAGTATAGGAAGAAACACCCCAGATGTGTGAGCAGTATTCTAAGTAGGGATGGATAAGTCCTTTATAGATTTTAAGTAACTGTAAAAAGGAAAAGTAATGATGAAAACGAAACAGAACCCCCAAGTGTTTTTGGATGAAGCTTTAGAAATTTGGATTATGTGATTCCTCCAAGACAAGTTAGAGGTTATATGGATTCCTATGTTGATAGAATTAAGAGGGTAAATTACATTAGCTTCGAAGACAATAGGGTTATCTGGAGGAGAAGAAGATAAGGAGATAGCCAAAAACTGTGCCTAGGAGTCATTGAATTTGACTAAATTTTGAGTGCCCCACTCAATTACCCTCTGCAAATCGGAGTTGAGAGTAGAAGAAAGGGTGATACGAGCCTGATTACGAGTAGCAGATGAAGGTTGTGAAGAAAAAGTAGAGGAAAAGTGAATGGTAGAATCATTAGCAAAGGCATGAAGAAGAGAGGAAGATGGGAGTTGTAGGGCATCACTGACGAAGAGAAGGAACGGAGTAGGTGAAAAAATAGAGCCCTGTGGAACACCACTGGTAAAAGAGAAAGGGCTAGATGTTGCACCATCAATAACTATAGATATAAAATGGTCAGAAATAATACTGGAAATCAGAGAACAGAAAGAAGGGGTAAAGCCATAGGCAGGGAGTTTGGCCAACTGACCCTTGTGGCAGACTCTGTCAAAAGCCTTAAAAATAGCAACGGCAGTGACAATGGTTTCCCCATAGTTATTCAGAGAAGATGACCATACATGAGTAAGATAGGACAGGAAGTCACCAGTGGATCTTGCCTTACGGAAGCCGTACTGGTAATCAGGGATAAGTGAGTTAGATGGAGGGGGTTTCAAGAAATGACAATTGAGCAAAGTATCAAAAACTTTAGCAATAGAGGAGGTTAGGGAAATAGGTCGGTAGTTTGAAGGAATAGCTCTGTCACCCTTCTTAGGAACAGGTAGAACTAGAGCATGCTTCCAAGATGAAGGATAGATACTAGTTGAAAAAATGAGGTAAAAAAGACGGCAAAGCACGGGAGCCAGTTCATCTGCCAACTCCTTGCAGGGATACCATCGGGACCAGATGCCTGGTTCATCTTTAGCGAGCGAAGAACCTTATGAACTTTGTGTGAAGTCAGGATAAGGGAGGGCATAGGGTTAGAGAGGGGTACAGATTGAGGGACAGGTGCACTGGAATTGTTTATAGAAGAGCTGGCAGAAAAATGAGAGCCAAAGAGAGTGACTTTGTCAGTGGGAGAGCAAGCTATAGAGCCATCAGAACAAATGAGAGGCAGAAAGCTTGAGATACAGAAGTTTTTGGAGTGATTTTTGGATAAGGACCAGAGGCATATGTCAGTGGGAGAGAAATTAAGGTCTTCAACCTTCCTCCTTATAAAGGAAGCCTTAGACCAATGAATCTGAGCAATGCAGCGATTCCTAGCTACAATAAGAGCGGAGCAAGATAAATAAAAAGGAGAGGCTTGGTAAGATCAATGTTCACGATTCCTGGCCTTGATAACCATGGAGCAGGCATGGTCAAACCAAGGTTTAGGGGGAGAGAAGGTTTTTGTAGAAGAGGGGATGTACGCCTCCATTCCCGAGTCATAATCTCGGCAAATTTTAGGGCTACCTGATCAGGGTTGCGGGACCAAAAGCAGTAGTCATCTCATGGGACGTCAAAGAGGGAGTTACTCAAATTTTCATGTTAGGTACGCTCAAAGTACCGAAGGCAGCACTGAGTAGGAGGGATTGGTGGAGGGGGAGCAAAAATGGAAGAGATTGAGATCAGAGAGTGGTCAGATTTACCAAGAGAGGGAAGCACAGAATAATATTAGTTTGAAGGGTTAAAAGTAAGAAATAGGTCAAGAGTGTTTGCTGCATTTTCGTGACGATCAGGAACACAAGTAGGATGTCTGATAATTTGCTCCAGATCATGAATAATAGAGAAAGCAGGGACTTCACTTCCTCCCACATCAGTGTGAGAAGAATTAAGCCACTCACTGTGGTGTATATTGAAGTCTCCAATGTAGAGAACTTCTGCATGTGGGTGAGAAGATAGCAAAGACTCATGGCACAAGGGCAGATATTCAAAGAAAGACACAAACTTGGTGGAGTTTCGAGAACAATAGCAGAAGCAAAGAATATAGTGGTAGTGGAGAGATAGATTTTTAGCCAGAGAACATCAAAGTCAGGAGATTCAAGGTCCAAGAGCCTCACAATAGGAGTGTTAGTGTTGCGGTAGGCAGACCCCACCTGTTGAACGTAAGTGAGTATACAGATTATAGTGAGAGATTTGAAATGGGTCAGAGGAAGCATGGATAGACAGCTGGCTTTCAGAAAGGAGGAGGAGGTTAGGGAGGAAAATACCCAAGTGCTGTTCCACAGTCGAATGTTTAGAGCTCATGCCATGAATGTTAGAATAGGGAAGAGTGAATGAAGCATATCTATTGGGAGGTGCAAGGTTAAGAGCAGAACTACTACTACCACCAGGCATGTCTGCTCTCAAGCCAATAGTAGAGTCAACAAGATCCCCGGAGATTCTTGGCACCCCTCTATTTTGGGTACTGCGAGCCATATGCTCTGGACCTTCCATAAATAATAGCAAATATGAGGAAAAAAGAGAGAAAAAAGAGACAAATGTGGGGAGTGTTGTGTCTTTTCAACTGTAACGGAATAGCAAGAGATGTGTAATGAATATGCCAGAATATTCAGTGTAGATATAGGGATAAGGAAAGAACCGTCCTGAAGGAAGACTCAACCCGGAACTGCCTGGGCCAGTCCTAGTTGTATCCTAATACCTTCAGTCATAATCTTTCAATGGGCGGCTGGTGCTATGGCCATCTTAACTTGTTAAAGCATTATCCTTCCCAAAAAGGTTTTCTTAGAAGTCAAATTATTATGCAAAATAAATAGACAAATATGAAAAAAAGTTGCCAAGTAGCATAGTTGTCGTTTTTTTTCATTTTGCTCTTTTCTCTTTTATTAAATTCTTTGCTTATATAGTTAGATTTTTTCATGCTCGCTTGAGATAACTTCCGATTCTGTGATAACATATCTAGGTTAAAAGTTGACTAATCATTTTCTTATAAAATTATCAGCATAACACTTAAGAAGAAAATATTGCAGAAACCGATGTTCAAAGCACCATTTTTCCTTGGTAACGTATTCAAGCTTTTCTTCATGGGGGATTTTGTTTTTATTACCTAAGTCAAATTTTAAGTTATGATGTTCATTACTAGAAAAATGTTTCACTGAAGATTTTACTTAAGTAACTAAATTAGTACTCATAAGAAGAAATAACCATTCTGAATGAGGTTAATAAAAACTTTTCTGTATTCGGTGAGACCCAAAATGCCAAGATTAAACCATCTCTGTTTTAACCCCTCCATCCAATGGTTGGGGAAGGGGTGGTGGAGGATCCCCGTGGGTTGTAGGAAGGGGAGCAATTCTATAGGAGCCTGAAACAAAGAGTCAGGGACATTGAAACCCTTGCAACAAACAGAGATGAGATAATTCAGAATAAGGATAGAAAAATTAAATAGAATTAAGCACTTAGAGAGATAATAACAACTTTAGAGAACTCTAACAAGGCACAAGGGAAGAGAGAAAAGAACTAGAAAAATGTATGAAAAAATCTGGAAGGGGAAAACAGCGAACTAGAAATCAGAATTTCTAAACAAGAAGATAACAGCAAACAGATGAGTGACAACCTGAATTAATTAAATGTTAGTTCACTTCTCTCTTCTGAGAGAGACGAGATGGCAACTTGGAATGTTCAGATAAAGGAAAATATTGAACAGTTTGAAAAAGCGTTTTAAAAACATGAGGCCATTAATTCTTCCTTTTCAGATGCAGTAAAGCAAAACGTGTCACTAAAAGACGCAGTGAGGGAGGTCGCACTGGAAAATGTAAATACTGTTGGCTACAAAGCAACAGTAATACAAAATACGAAAGAAGTTGTGACTGAAAGGGCTAATCCACTGATCAAATAGGCACTTGAAAAAGAGAAGTTACTGGTAATCATAGGCATAAGTGAATCCCAGGAGTCAACATGGCAAGGAGACTTGAATATAACAAAGCTAAAGTTTTCTACTTGATAAGGAAACTCGAACTAGTATGAGGGATAGAGGTTATTGTAAACATTCACTATTGGTATATATTCTTGGGAGGGAAAATTAAGAATAACAAACATAACCTTTGTGAGAGGAGACAAATGTAATTAACTGATTGCAGTTACCTAATTGTACTTACTAGAAAGATCCCTATGTTTATATTTTACCCGTCTCCAGGTCGTTTTCCATTTTAGTATTAAGTGATACTTATCATATTTGTCCTTAAAACTATGAGCTGCGTTAGCATTTGCTACCTCAGCGCTTAACGAATTTCAATCATTGATTACTCTTACACTAAATGAGGACTTCCTTTCATCTTGCAAACAAGTTTTCTTACGAAGCATCAAACTATGACCTCTAGTTCTAGAGCCAGCCATATTAAATAGTGATTCCCATCCACTCTGTCATAAACATGAAGGAATTTAAAAACCGTCACCATATCACCCCTCACTCTTTTAGCATCAAGTTTTTTTTTTATGAGTGTGAGACCTGGACAGGCAAGATAATTGCTATCATCAACAAAGGCCGGGCACGAAGAATGCATCTAGACAAAAAAAGTAAAAGGTTATGGACAAGGCAGAGATGAGGTAATGATGCACAATAGGAAAAGTATAGGCTGAAAGAATAGTTGAAGTACTGAGGACCTAGAGATGTGGCAGGATTAGGCCCTGAGATGACGATAGATCCGTTTCTTGAAGGAAGATTGGTTATAAGAATTAGGAAAGGCAGAAGGAGAAAGAGAGTTCCAGAGTCTGGAGGTTGATGGGAAGAAGCATACGCTGCACCAACCAATCAATGAGCGACAACTCTCCACACAGTACCTGTGAGACGAAGCTGCTTGGTGATTGATCGTAAGTCTAATTCCCTGTATCTCTCCTCATAACTGAGGTTGTGAATTTCTCGCACCTGTGTTGTGGCATGTCTTTGAACTTTATCCAGGTTATTTATGTGCTTTTTCAAGTGTGGATTACATAATAGGGTTCCATATTCAAGCCTTGGCCTCACATAAGTTACATTATTATTCCTGAACATTTACATGTCCATGTGTCTGAAGGCTACCATTATATTTGCTAAGAAAGCATATGCTGCCCTTACTATGCCATTTATATGCATTTCCGGAAATAAATCTGCCAGTATGTTTACTCCAAGATCTCTCTCATTCTCCGTCTCTTGAAGCTATTGAGTATCCAAAATTGGGCCTTCCCACACTTGTACCCATTCTTATTACCTTACATTTTAAAGTACTGAATTTCGTTAGCCACTTTTCTGACCACTCGCATAGACTATTTGGGTCTTCCTGAAGTTCTCTACCATTGTTCTCATATCTTACTTTCTTCATAATCTTAGCATCATCTGCAAGCATATTCAAGGATGAATTAACAGACTTTGGTAGGTCATTTATGTATACAAGGAACAAAAATAGCCCTAAAACTGAACCCTGTGTAATACCACTACTAACACATCTCCCTTCAGACACTGAGTGTTTTATTCTAACCCTCTATACCCTTCCTTCTAAGAAAGTTTTTTTTTTTTAATTCCAAGACATTTCCACCTATTCTTGCCTTTGCTTGCGGCTTCTTAATAAGTCTCCCATGTGGAACTGTATCAAATGCCTTCTGGAAGCCTAGGAATATGCATCTGCACAGCCCTCTCTTTTCTGTAAGATTCGGCTTATGTCATCATAAAATTCTAATTAGCTTGTTACTGTTGATCTGCCTTCTCTAAAGTCATTTTGCCACACTGAAATAAAAAAGGATTCCAAGTGAAGAGAGATGTAATTTCTCCATAACTTTGCAAAGTATGCTGGTCAAGGAAACAGACTTATGCTTCAGAGCTGTATCTCTCCTTCCCATTTTGAAGACAGGTACCCAGATTCCAGAGACTTTTCAAATATGCCACAGATATTGGTTTAGCTCATGTTTAAGTACATAAGGTAATATAACATCAGGATCTGTAGCTTTATGGGCATCTCACTCCAGCAACGCTTTGCATTCCTCTGTGGCTGAATAGATGATATTCTCTAATATTGGCCCATGAGCTCCTGCCTCTGCAATCTGAGGGAGTAGGCTATTTTCTGCAGTATTTACTGACTGAAACTTCTTGTTCACTTCTTCGCAGATCTCTTCCTCTGTCTCAGTGATGCTTCCATCCACTTTCTTTAACTTTAAATCCTGTATGACCTTCAGTTTTCCTCTGATAGAGCGGAAGAAAAGATTGGGATATTCTTTAGACTTCCTGGTGATATCCCTTTCATAATCCCTCTCTGCCTCTCTTCTTTTACTTATTTCTTGCTCATTTATTATTCTGCCAAGCATTTATTTTTTCTCCTCCTATTAATTTTCCAGCATTCGTCTCTCCATTCCTTAGCTCTCTTGCTAATAAGGTCGGCCAGTCAATAACTGCAAAAGGCTCAGTGCTTCTACTTTAAGGCTGAACATCTTCGATGATATACTCCTTTAACAACACACAATGACCACTTTTTCCAATTGGTGATTCATACTCAGTTTTTTCAATATCTTACACATTTTCTGTGAATACTAGATCAAGCAGTGATTGCTAATCCCCGCCCCTGGCCCTCTTTGGTTAACGTACATATTGGTGTAAGAAATTCCTTTGTACGCAATCTAGGAACCTGCCTTCACTTGAGTCCTTCCACTGTGTGGATCAATATTTATCCAATCTATTTCTCTATGATCAAAATCTCCCATAATCAAAATCCTACACTTTCTCCTCTGTGAGATGTTAAAAATTGACTTTATGATCTCGATCGTACGTATATGACCTTCCTCATAAACTTCTAGCCTATGTTGATTCTTTGGTGAGTTATGCAACAGTTATTATAATGTTCTCTGACCCAGTATTTACGCGAGAAGCAAGATATTTCTTGAACTCACTTTCTATAACAAAGTATCCTTTTTCAACCTGAAATCTTTCACTTATGAGTAATGCTTTCCCTCCACCAGTCCAATGAAGAGCTCTATTTCTGTAAATTTAGTTTTCGCGGCTAAATCTACAGAAAGGGAGCTCTCCATTGCTGAATCTCTATATATATTTAAAGACTAATCATCTCAAGGTATTTTCATTAAGATTTTTATTGTTCCCGCCTCTACAATTAAATTATTAATTATTTACGTTATTTTGTTCTGTTCGCAGTCAATTTACTAATTAGGTGTGTATCATTATTATTATTATTATTATTATTATTATTATTATTATTATTATTATTATTATTATTATTATTATTATTATTATTATTATTATTATTATTATTATTATTATTATTATTATTATTATTATTATTATTATTATTACTAATGTAATTGATCATATTTCTTTGAGCTTACATTTTCCAATTTATTTCTATTTCTTTGTAGTTATCTGATGATGGAGTTGTGTTTTTTGTCCCAAAATTGGTTTAAATTTTTACTTTATATATATATATATATATATATATATATATATATATATATATATATATATATATATATATATATATATATATATATATATCTATATCTATATCTATATATATATATATATATATATATATATATATATATATATATATATATATATATATATATATATAATATATATATATATATATATATATATATATATATATATATATATATATATATATATATATATATCTATATCTATATATATATATATATATATATATATATATATATATATATATATATATATATATATATATATATATATATATATATATATATATATATATATATATATCTATATCTATATCTATATCTATATATATATATATATATATATATATATATATATATATATATATATATATATATATATATATATATATATATATATATATATATATATATATATATATATATATATATATATATATATATATATATATATATATATATATATATATATATATATATATATATATATATATGTATATATATATATATATATATATATATATATATATATATATATATATATATATATATATATATATATATATATATATATATAAATATATATATATATATATATATATATAAATATATATATATATATATATATATATATATATATATATATATATATATATATATATATATATATATATATATATATATATATATATATATATATCTATATATCTATATATATATATATATATATATATATATATATATATATATATATATATATATATATATATATATATATATATATATATATATATATATATATATATATATATATATATATATATATATATATAT
Organism: Halocaridina rubra; assembly: GCA_037179515.1. Taxonomy (NCBI): domain Eukaryota; kingdom Metazoa; phylum Arthropoda; class Malacostraca; order Decapoda; family Atyidae; genus Halocaridina; species Halocaridina rubra. Next base: position 66,340 of record JAXCGZ010009726.1, on the reverse strand, counting down.
ATATATATATATATATATATATATATATATATATATATATATATATATATAGATACACTATTGTTTCAGATAGATGCTTAACTTTATTCTCTCTCTCTCTCTCTCTCTCTCTCTCTCTCTCTCTCTCTCTCTCTCTCTCTCTCTCTCTCTCTCTCTTTCTTTCTTTCTTTCTGTTATTACCTAATTGTGCTTACGGGAAAGATCTCCAAGCTCGTAACTTCCCGTCTCCTGATCAGTTCCATTTTGTACTTAGTGATACTTATCATACTTGTCCTTAAACCTATGGATTGAGATAGCATTAACTACCTCCTCGCTCAGCGAATTCCAATTATCAACTACTCTTACACTAAAAAAGTACTTCCTTGCATCTTGCAAAGAAGGTTTCTTACGAAGCTTCAAGCTATGACCTCTAGTTCTAGTGCCAGCCATATCAAAATATTGATCCCTATCCACTCTATTATTACCAAGAAGGAAATTAAAGACTGTCACCATATTCCCCTCAATCTTTTAGCTTCGAGTGATGGTAAGTCTAATTCTCTCTGCCTATCATCATAACTGAGATTGTGTATTTTTGGCACCAGTTTCTTGGCATGTCTTTGAACTTTTTCCAGTCTAACTATGTGCTTTTTCGAGTGCGGATTCCAAAAGGGGGCTGCGTATTCAAGTTTTGGTCTTACATAGGTTACATAAATAATTCTGAAGATTTTCTTGTCCATGTGCCTGAAAGCTACTCTTATATTTGTTAAGAAAGCATACACTGCCCTTACTATGCCATTTATATGCATGTCTTGAGACAAATCTGCCCTTATGTTTACTCCTAGATCTCTCTCATTCTTTGTCTCTTGAAGTTGTAACCCTGCCACCGAGTAGTCAAGTTTGGGCCTTCTTGCACTTGTACCCATTCTCTTTATCTTACATTTTGAAGCATTGAATTTCATTAACCACTTTTCTGACCACTCATGCAGACTATTTAGATCTCCCTGAAGTTCTCTTCCATTGTTCTCGTTTCTTACTTTCTTCAAAATCTTTGCATCATCTGCAAACATACTCATGAATGAATTTACAGACTCTGGTAGGTCATTTACATATATAAGAAACAAAAGTGGCCTAAACTGAACCCTGTGGAACTCCACTACTAACTCTTCTCCATTCAGACACAGAGTGTCTTGCTCTAACCCTCTGTTATATTCCTTCTAAGTAAGTTTTTATTTACTTCAAGACATTTCCACCTATTCTTAATAAGTCTCCCGTGTAGGACAGTGTCAAATGTTTTTGGAAGTCTAGGAGTATGTAACCTGCCCCGCCCTCTCTTCCCTGTAAGATTCGGCTTACCTCAACATAAAATTCTAATAAGTTTGTTACTGATGATCTACCTTCTCTGAAGCCATGTTGTCTCACTGACATAAAGTTGAAGGATTCCAAGTGAAGAGAGATATGTTTCCTTAGTAGTTTCTCCATAACTTTGCAAACTATGCTGGTCAAAGAAACAGGTCTATTGTTTAGAGCCATATCCCTCTTTCCCTTTTAGAAGATAGGTATCACGATTGCTTGTATCCAGCATCTTGGAATCTCCCCTGACTCCAGCGACTTTTTAAATATGATACTTAGCGCCACTGATATTAAATTAGCGGATATTTTTTTAGAGTATAGGAGGGGATATATCATCAGGACCTGTAGCTTTATGGACATCTAATTCGTGTGATTACCTAATTGCGATTACCTAATTGTGTTTACGGGAAAGAGCCCAAAGCTCGTATCTTCCCGTCTCCTGATCGGTTCCATTTTATACTTAGTGATACTTATCATACCTGTCCTTAAAACTATGGATTGAGATAGCATTAACTACCTCCTCGCTTAGCCAATTCCAATTATCAACTACTCTTACACTGAAAAAGTATTTCTTTACATCCTGCAAAGAAGTTTTCTTACGAAGCTTCAAACTATGACCTCTAGTTCTAGAGCCAGCCATATCAAAATATCGATCCCTATCCACTCTATCATAACCATGAAGGAATTTAAAGACTGTCACCATATCCCCCCTCACTCTTCTAGCTTCGAGTGATGGTAAGTCTAATTCCCTCAGCCTCTCATCATAACTGAGATTGCGTATTTCTGGCACCAGTTTCGTGGCATGTCTTTGAACTTTTTCAGGCTTAGCTATGTGCTTTTTCAAGTGCGGATTCCAAAAGGGGGCTGCATTTTCCAGTTTGGGCCTCACATAGGTTACATAAATATTTCTGAACATTTTCTTGTCCATGTGCCTGAAGGCTACCCTTACATTTGATAAGAATGCATATGCTGCCCTTACTATGCCATTTATATGTATTTCTGGAGACAAATCTGCCAGTATGTTTACTCCTAGATCTCTCTCATTTTCTGTCTCTTGAAGTTGTACTCCAGCCACCGAGTAGTCAAGCTTGGGCCTTCTTGCACTTGTACCCATTCTCATTACCTTGCATTTTGAAGTATTGAATTTCATTAGCCACTTTTCTGACCACTCATGCAGATTATTTAGATCCTCCTGAAGTTCTCTACCATTGTTCTCGTTTTTTACTTTCTTCACAATCTTTGCATCATCTGCAAACATATTCATGAATGAATTTACAGACTCTGGTAGGTCATTTACATATACAAGGAACAAAAGTGGCCCTAAAACTGAACCCCGTGGAACTCCACTACTAACTCTTCTCCATTCAGACACTGAGTGTCTTACTCTAACCCTCTGTTCCCTTCCTTCTAAGTAAGTTTTTATCCATTCCAAAACATTTCCACCTATTCTAGCCATTAATTGCAGCTTCCTAATAAGTCTCCCATGTGGAACAGTGTCAAACGCTTTCTGGAAGTCTAGGAATATGCAATCTGCCCAGCCCTCTCTTTCCTGTAAGATTTGGCTTACCTCATCATAAAATTCTAATAAGTTTGTTACTGTTGATCTACCTTCTCTGAAGCCATGTTGCCTCACTGACAAAAAGTTGAAGAATTCCAAGTGAAGAGAGATATGTTTCCTTAGTAGTTTCTCCATAAGTTTGCAAACTATGCTGGTCAAGGAAACTGGTCTATAGTTCAGAGCCGTATCCCTCCTTCCCTTTTTGAAGATAGGTATCACATTTGCTTGTTTCCAGCATCTTGGAATCTCCCCCGACTCCAGTGACTCCTTAAATATGATACTTAGTGCCACTGATATTGTGTTTGCGCATTTTTTAAGCACATGAGGGGATATGTCATCAGGACCTGTAGCTTTATGAACATCTAAATCCATCAGCGCTTTGCATACCTCTGTGGCTGTAAGGTTGATGTTCTCTAATACCGGCCCTTGAGCTTCTATCAATGCAATCTGAGGGGGTGGGGTATTTTCTACTGTAAATACTGACTGAAACTCCTTGTTCAATTCTTTGCAGATCTCTTCATCTGTCTCAGTGATGCTTCCATCCGCTCTCTTTAGCCTTAAAACCTGTTCTTTTACCTTCAGTTTTCCTCTGATAAAGCTGTGGAAAAGCTTGGGATTTTCTTTAGCCTTCCTGGTGATGTCCCTTTCATAGTCTCTCTCTGCCTCTCTCCTTTTACTTAGGTAGTCATTTCTTGCTCTTTTGTAGGTTTGCCAGGCATTTATGTTTTTTCTCCTCCCATACCTTTTCCAGCATTTGTCTCTCCACTCCTTAGCTCTTTTACACCCATTATCGAACCATTTCTCTCTGGCATGAATTACACCTACTTTGGTGACAGGTATGCAGCAATCTACTATCTTCCCATATTTCTCACAGAAGATGCCATACATTTCTTGTACAGATTTGTTGTAAAATAAGGTTCTCCAGTCAAAAACTGCAAAAAGCTCATTCATTTTGATGTAATCTCCTTTCGAATAGTTCCTCCTCATGTCCTCAGTGCCTCTACTCTCAGGAAGAATATCTTCAATGATATACTCCGTCAACAACACACAGTGGTCACTCTTTCCAATTGGTGGTTCATACTCAATTTTTTCAATATCCAACACATTATCTGTGAACACTAGATCAAGTAGTGATGGCTCATCCCCACCCCTGGCCCTTGTTGGTTCCATTACATGTTGGCGTAGGAAATTCCCTTGTACGCAATCTAGGAATCTTGCCCCAAATGAGTCCTCACCACTGTGTGGGTCAAGATTTATCCAATCTATCTCTTTATGATTAAAGTCTCCCATAATCAAAATCCTACATTTTTTTTCCCGTGCCATGTTAACAACTGAATTTATGACTTCAATAGTACCTATATGACTTTCCTCATAAACTTCAAGCCTATTTTGGTTCCTTGGTGGTTTGTATACAACAGTTATTATAATAAATTCCTTGAACTCACTTTCTATAGCCAAGTTTATTTCTTCGACTTGAATCCTTTCACTTATGAGCAGTCCTATCCCTCCACCAGTCCTCTCAGATCTTTCAACCCTTAGTATTCTGAAGCCCTTAGGAAAAACTGTGACACTGTTTATGTCCTCACTCAACTTAGTCTCTGTAATTGCTACTATATCTGCCTTACTGTTGTGAATCCTATCTATTAATTCTACTGCCTTACCAGCTAATCCATCAGCATTTGTGTATAACAATCTTAATGAGGCCCCATCCCCTGATCTTCTGTCATTATCTTCTTTATCTCCCCTTTGTCTGGAAGAACTCTGTAATGAAAATTTTTCTTCTCTTCTTCATTTCTTTCATCATTTAACCTTCTTGCCTCTTGCAACAAGTTTTTTATCTTTCCCATCTCTTCCTGTGTTCTGTATCGTCTAATGAACACTTCTTTGAATTCTTGAAGGTCTTTTAGACTTTTTTTCTCAACAATATTTCCCTACATGTTTCCCCTCTCTCAAAGGTTACTTTTGTTGGTCTCGGCTTTCCTTCCCTCGAATATTTACCTAGTTGGTGTATGTTTACAATATCCTCAGGACCACATACTACTCCAAGCTTTCTTATCAGGTCTACAACCCTAGCTTTATTTTCTTCAAGTCTCCCCTGCCCCAGTTGGCTCCTGGGACTCGCTTATGCCTGAGATTACCACTGTCTTCTCCTTATCAAGTGCCTGTCTGATGAGTGGGTTTGCCCTTTCCATCACAACGTCTTTCATTTTTTCGATTACTGTCTCTTTATAGTCAACTGTTTGTATGTTTTCCAGTGCCACCACCTTTACAGCCTCTTTTACTGCCACATTCCCCTTTAGTGCATCAGCAAAGGAAGTTTTCATGGCATCATTTTCCATATTTAGCTCCCGGAACTCTTTTCTGAACTGTTCAATGTTTTCCTTAATCTGGACATTCCAAGCAGCAATCTCGTCTCTCTCAGAAGAGAGCAGTGAACTGACATCTAATTCCTTTAGGTTGTCATTCAGCTGTTTGTTTTTATCTTCTTGTTTAGAAATTCTAGATTCTAGTTGACTCTTTTCCCCTTCCAGCTTCTTTATTCTTTTTTCTAGTTCCTTTCTCTCCTGCCCTTGTGCTTTATTTGCTTCCTCCAAAGATCTTATTTGCTCTCTGAGTGTTTCATTCTCTTTCATTTCTCCATCCATATTCCGAATTTTATCATCAAGGCTTATAACCATTTCCTCTAAATTCTTGATTTTCTGTTTAAGTCTCCTAATGGCTACCCCTCCTACCGACCCATGGATGGGAGAGGTTTGGGACAGAGATGGCGTCATTTTTATGTTCTCCCTCTCACAGAATATAGAAAGAAGACGAGAAAGAGGAAAAAGAAAAGAGAAAAACTTTTAATTAAGCTTCATATATATATATATATATATATATATATATATATATATATATATATATATATATATATATATATATATATATATATATATATATATATATATATATATATATATATATATATATATATATATTTATATATTTATATATATATATATATATATATATATATATATATATATATATATATATATATATATATATATATATATATATATTATATACACATGACTCATTCCCCCGCGTAAGGGTGTTGGCCGCGCCAAGAAACGTGCATTCACTACGGTCTACAGATACATCAACCACTACTTTCAGCTCCTTGGGGATAACAGGTTGCCATGTCTCCCCCCCTTCCACTCTGCTTGAATCAACCACAAGGTAGGCGGGCAAGGTTATTCTACAGTGAGCTCCGACAGCCGCAGCTGGTTTACCAAGACCGCTTTAACACGTGGCAACTCCCCTCACACCCTTCCACCGCAATTTATATATATATATATATATATATATATATATATATATATATATATATATATATATATATATATATATATATATATATATATATAACCAAATAAGCACATTACGTATGATAAAACATAAATCATATTTTTACCCCGACTTAGTAATTATAAGTCCTAGGTTCAAGTCCCGGTCGGGGTAAAAAATTATTCATATATATATATATATATATATATATATATATATATATATATATATATATATATATATATATATATATATATATAGAGAGAGAGAGAGAGAGAGAGAGAGAGAGAGAGTTAAACATCTATCTATTAAATTTCATGGTGTGTTGCTTACATAACTTCCAAATTCTAAACAACATATGCAACAATTCACAGAGTGTTTACCTCTATATATTACCTAGACAGTATACATAATTCATTAAGGATACATATTAATGTTACAAACTTTATTATTTAGCCCAGAGTTTCACCCTCAAATATTATGCATATTTCGGAAGGAATTCGGAACATAGTACCGGCAATTTCTCCCACTTTGAAGAACTGTCAAAGGAACTGAGAACTTATAAGTTCTTTAGTCCTGCTACCTTCACGGTTTTTATTATATTTCTTGCTTCGAACAGATATGCTGTTAACAAAATTATTATTATTATTATTATTATTATTATTATTATTATTATTATTATTTATTATTATTATTATTATTATTATTATTATTATTATTATTATTATTATTATTATTATTATTATTATTATTATAGTAGTCTCCGTGGCAAAATGGTAGCGTCTGCGACTCTGAGGCGGCAGGTCGAGGGTTCGCGCCCCGTCACGGACTGAGGTTAGTAAGGGCATACACTCAGTGCAACGATTACATCTGCCAATACAAGTCCTTCGTAAGAAGGCTTCCGTCCTAGCCCTTAGTAGAAAAAAGGAGTTCGTGGCGTAAAACAAAATCCATCCAATCCATTATTATTATTATTATTATTATTATTAATATTATTATTATTATTATTATTATTATTATTATTATTATTATTATTATTATTATTATTATTATTATTATTATTATCATTATTATTATTATTATTATTATTATTATTATTATTATTATTATTATTATTATTATTATTATTATTATTATTATTATTAAAACAGGGACCTCAGGAAGAGAAGACATTCTGCTACTAAATAACCAGTTGACTGAACTTCGAGAAGAGGCATGGACTCCCGTCTTCTTAAAACTAGCTGATAATGGCAGTGGTTTAGTTTCTCTTGACAGTAAGATTATTATAACTTTTTATATAATTCTTTAATGTTATCTAATAAGTTAACTTTTCCTCTTTGTGAGCTACTATAATAGACTGGTGTGGATTTTCAGTCTTTCAGTTCAAAAGTTTGAAACATCACTTCTATAAGGTTAGTTTCATATTTAATTCTAAATGGAGTACTCACATGGCATATTGCACGGGAAGAAACGATTAGACGCTACAACTCCCATTTCGTACACATTAGGCTGGCAAAGACCATACATATCAGGATTTGCCTCAGGGCAATGCAAAATTTCCTTCATGCATAATATTTAATACAAATATTGATAAAAAGCAGGCGAAAATAAAGGCCAAAATCCTATTATCAACGAAGCATTTATTACACGTGACCGGAACTTATCAACTGTATTGACATAAAAAACTCATTATCTCGTCTAATCTTCATCCTGAAATGAATATTTCTGTTATATTAAATGGAAATGACATTAAATCCATTTTTTAAGTGGTCAGGGTATAATTCTTGACCAGCTCCTTATTACTGCAGGCCAAAGTTTTTAAAGAGAAATACACACACTTTTCAGTACACTCGTAAATCAGTTAGGAGATTTATCATGTAATGTATGTTTCATGACCTAATTAACTTTTCCCTAGAATGCCATCCCAATTAAAACATCTCTTACATTTGTTTTTCTTGTTTTTAATGAATGCATGTTATTCTCATTCCATCTAAAATTAATAAAAAATACGGATGCGGATACCTGGTATAAGGGGGGGGGGAATGAGTAACTCCTTCGAGTAAAATCTCTTAGCCCCTATTCAGGTTGTCATCACAAAAGATTGGGGAAAAGGACTGAAAGAATTTAGGGGAAAACACGAAAATTAAATAGAAGCAAAGGAGAGGGGCAGACCCTCTTGCTAAAGTATATGTTAACAATGTTTTAGAATAGTGAAATTAAAGTACTTAACATCAGTGTTGGTAATATTTCAAATAATCCGGATATGTCACAATCAAACTTCAAATAATTTTGTGTTCATATGGTTCACTCTTACTTACGAATCTTGTTTTTTTTTTCAGATAATCCTTTGCAGTGTGACTGCAGCATAGCATGGCTTATCAGATCTCCGGAATTTATGAACTGTCTTGCATTAGGTGCTCAGTGTGCTGACGGTACTAATCTTCATGACCTTAATTCTAACGATTTTGTCAACTGCTAGCATCATTTGACTGAGATTCAATTCATTAAGATTTATGGTAGTGTTCATGAGTATCATTAGCCTTCGTGATAATGATCAAACTTCAGCGTGGGTTACGACTTATATCCAATCTATGAAAACACTAAACATATGTGCCTAAAGGAGTTGTTCCCCTACTGAAGGATCTGTAGTGGGCTGCTAATAAATAAAGCATGGGAGAGATGCTAATACAAGTAAATTATTATGATAACTGTATTCTGAAAACTACAAGAGTCAGCCAGAAACAACAACCCAACCTCTCTCTCCCTCTATTAAACATTTTTAAAACATGGTAAGGTATTGTATTTACATATAATCATATCTTCATTTCACATTATAATTGTACATGGAAAAAATAAAATTACTATTTAGAAATAAAGAATAAATATATTTACCATATTTACAAAAGTATATTAAACTGATAATAATAATAATAATAATAATAATAATAATAATAATAATAATAATAATAATAATAATAATAATAATAATAATAATAATAATAATAATAATAATAATAATAATAATAATAATAAAGGAATCTCTGCAACAATGCCAACAAAAGTCCACAGTATACACTATCATATACGACAAAATTACAATACTCCCCGGCCAGTACAGGAGTACACTAAAATTTCATTAACTAAATATAAAATACATACACAAAATTAGCAGTATTTATATTCTGGATTTTGACTGAATTGAACCTGGCGAGAATATCTAGCATTACTCTGTGAATTATTATCTTCTATAAGAGTGGAGCTAACATCAGATTAGAATATGTTACACTCTGATGTTCAGAATTATTAGAACTAGTTCCAGTTTGTTCACTCTTGTCAGAGCCAGAAACTGCTCTTGGCAGCATGACTGGTTTCAGCCTGTCTACAGAAACAATGGTTAAATCTTGTGAAATTTATCTTAAAGTGAAATGTTTATCACTACACTTAACAACCTTAAGTGGGCCATAGCATGTCTCCTCGAACGTGCGACGGACTCTATCCACTCTAACCCAAACATGTGTACAAACGTAAAGATCCCTAGGAACATATGGTCTGCTAGAACTTGCATGACGGTAACCAGAGGTATATTCATAAAAATCTAATTCTCGCATTCTCCTCACTAATTTTAATATAATTTCTTTTGTTGGCTCCAACTGGATTTTGGGAAGTTATCATAAGATTTGGACTAAGTAGCATACTTCAGTTACCAAAGTAAAAGGGGAAACTCCAGACTCTATAAAAATACATTGCAAGACCAAAAGCATTATTAACAAGAAACAAGCCAATCATCTTTACTGGCCATCAAAAATACTTTTAAGATACAATGAGTTCTTTCAATCATACCATTAGATTGGGGGTGATATGAAGTAGTCAGTAATCTATGAAATCCAATAATAGAGGAAAGCTGCTGAAATACTGAGGATTCAAATTGTGGGCCTTTATCTGTAAAAACAAACAAGGGCACTCCAAAACGAAAAACCCAACCATTAATGAAAGCAAGAGCTACCGTGCCCTGTGGTGGCAGGCACAACATCAAAGAATACCCTAAACGTATTCCCTGCGTGTCGTAAGAGGCGACTAAAAGTGGACGGGGCGAGGGGAGTGGGAATTCCCCCCCCCCCTTGTATTAACCTCCCAATAGCCATAAAAGAAGGGGAGTAAAGGGGAGAGTAACTTCTCCCCAAACTCTAGTTTTGGGGTGTTTAAATGTGCGTTGTTGTAGTATGATAGAGAACAAAAGATGTGAGCTTGGATATATGCTTGGTAGGAGGAGGATGGATATATTGGCATTGTGTGAGACGATGATGAAAGGAAAAGGAGAAGTGGCATTTGGTGAAGTGACAGGTAAGGTGTCTGGGGTTGAAAGGGGCTGAGCGAGAGAAGGTGTGGCATTATTGCTGAGTGAATGGATGGCAAATAAGGTAGTGGAATGGAAAGAAGTGTCATCTAGGCTGAGTGGGAGAGGGTTAGGATCGGTAGGGAATGTTGGATTTTTGTTAGTGTATATGGGCCAGGATGTGAGAGAAGAGAGGAAGAGCAGGATGAATTCTGGAATGAGTTAACTAGGTGTGTGGATGGTCTAAGTAGAAGGAACTATGTAGATGTGTTGGGTGACTTGAATGCCAGAGTGGGTGAAGGAGAGGTAGAAGGTGTTGTAGAAAAGAATGGGGTACAAGGTGGGAATGAGAGTGGCGAGAGACTGTTAGATATGTGTTGAGCAAGAGTTGGTGGTAGGTAATAGTTTTTTTCAAGAAGTTAATAAATAAGTATACATGGATGAGAGTGGCAAATGCAAGAGTGAAAGTAAGAGTATTGATGGATTATGTGTTGGTAGCAAAGAGAATGATTGGTAGAGTGAAAGATGTGCATGTATTTAGGGGTGTGGCTGCTGGGATGTCTGATAATTTTTTGGTTGAAGTCAAAGTGGTAGTAGCAAAAGAATGGGGAAATAGAGTGGGGGGATGTAGAAGGGAAGTGGTGAAAGTGGAAGAGTTCAAAAAAACAGAGAAGAGACAGGAATATCAGGACAGGTTGCAAGTGGCATATGACAGGGTGAAAGAAAGAGAAGTTGGGGAGCTGGAGGAGGAATGTGGGTTGATGAAAGAAGGTATTGTGGGACATGCAGGTGATGTGTGTGGAAAGAGGTTTGCTGGAGGTGGCATGAGGAGGGGCAGCGAGTGGTGGAATGAAGGGGTGAAAATGAAGGTGGAAGAGAAAAGAGGGCTTTTGAGGAATGGCTGCAATGAAACAGTAGGGAAAAGTAAGAAAGATATAGAGAGAAAAATGTGGAAACCAAGCAGAAGGTAGAGGAATAGAAGATGTTGGCAAATGTTAGGTGGGGACAGGATTCTAGTAGGTCATATGAGGAGAATATAAAGAAGTTTTGGAAAGAAGTGAAGAGAGTAAGGATGGGTGGATCGAGGATGGAAGAGACAGTAAAAGATGTGAATGGACAGATGTAAAGAGGGAAAATTGCAAGGAAAAGATGAGCAGAATATTTTGAGTGCTTGCTGAATGTTGAGGAAGATAGAGAGGCAGCTATAGTGGCAGTGGGGGGTGTTCAAGTGCCAATAATAGGAGATGAAAATGAGAGAAATTACAAGAGAGGAGATGAAAAGGGCATTGTATGAAACGAAAGCAGGTAAAGCACCTGGAATGGATTGTGTGAGAGCGGAGATATTGAAAGAAGGGGGTGTTACTGCATTGGAATGGTTAGTGAGAGTGTTTAATATATGCTTTATATTGTCAATGGTGCCAGTGGAATGGGTGATTGCTTGTATAGTGCCCCTATTCAAAGGTAAGGGAGATGTGTATGAATGCAGTAATTTTAGGGGTATAAGTTTGTTGAGTGTGGTAGGAAAAGTGTATGGTAGGATACTGATTAATAGGATTAGGGATAAGATAGAAAATGTGATTGCTGAAGTGCAGAGTGGTTTTAGGAGAGGTAGAGGTTGTATAGATCAGATTTTTATAGTTAGGCAGTTATGTGAGAAATATTTAGCAAAGGGTAAGGATGTGCATATTGCAGTTTTGGATCTGGAGAAAGCATATGATAGAGTTGATAGATAGGCTATGTGGAATATTTGAGGTTATATGGAATTGATGGTAAACTGTTGCAAGCAGTGAAGAGTTTGTATGAGAGCAGTAGAGCTTGTGTTAGGGTAGGGAATGAAGTTAGTGAGTAGTTCCCAGTGAGTGTGGGACTGAGACAGGGATGTGTGATGTCTCCATGACTGTTCAATATGTATATTGATGGAGTCGTAAGAGAAGTGAATGAGCAAGTGTGTGCTCGAGGTTTGAGAATGGTAGATGGGGATGATAACGAGTGTGAGCTGAATCAGTTGCTGTTTGCAGATGATACTGTGGTGGTGGCAGAGTAATGAGAAGAAGCTGTGTAAGTTAGTGTCAGAATTTGGAATGGTGTGTTAGAGAAGGAAGTTGCTAGTGAATGTAGGAAAGAGTAAGGTTTTGAGGTGTACAAGAAATGAGGATGGTGCTGGAATGAATGTTATGTTGGATGGAGAAACACTTGAGAAAGTTGATCAGTTTAGGTATTTAGGCTCGGTTATGGCTGCATATGGTGGAGTGGAAGCAGATGTGTGTCACAGTGTGAATGTGTTAGGTGCGTTGAAAGGAGTGATGAAGAATAGAGGATTGGAAATGAATGTTAAGAAAGTTTTGTATGAGAAAGTGGTTGTGCCAGCTGTGATGTATGGACCATAGATATGGGGTATGAAATTTAGTGAGAGACCGAAACTAAAAGTGTTTGATGTGAAATGCCTGAGGAGTATGATTGGTGTATTTTGGTTGGATAGGGTTAGGAATGAAGTGGTGAGAGCAAGAATGGGTGTGAGGAGAGAATTGGCAGCCAGAGTAGATATGAATGTTCTGAGATGGTTTGGCCATGTGGAGAGGATGGATGATGAAAGACTGCTGAAAAAGATGATGAATGCGAGACTTGGTGGGAGAAATGCTAGAGGGAGGCTTAGGTTTGGGTGGATCGATGGAGTAAGGAGAGGCCTGAACGATAGGAGGATGGATTTGAGGAAAGCAAGTGAGAGTGCTAGGAATAAGAATGATTGGCGAGCGATTTTGACGCAGCTCTGATGGGCATATGCTGTTACCATGGGGCTGCATCTCACAGAGGTAGACCTGTGGTAGGGGCAGTAGAGAAGTGGGCATTATGAAGCGACACAGGTTGTGGAAGAGCCAGGAGGATGGGCTGTGGCACTCCAGCAGTGCCATCTGAACGGTCGCTATCTCCTTCGTCATTGCCCAAAGAGCAAAGGATTCCCCGTATTGTTTCTTTTATTAATGTTGGCTACCCCCCAATGGGGGAAACAGCCAAGGTAGATAGATACATAGAAGAGCTACTGTTGCACCAGATATATCAGGGATTTATATTGCTTCTAACCACCTTGTAGTTCTTTCTGTACAAGTAAGAATATATTGCTCTGGTGCTGTAAAAGTTTGTCCATGAATCTTACTTGGAGGAAGAGGGTCAATTATATCTAAGTAGACAAACTCAAATCTTCCAAAAGGTGCTGTAAAATTAGTGATAGGCACACGAGTATGACGCCTTGATGAGGCGTACTGTAGTTTTGATCCCAGGATGTGAAATATTATGTAAAAGTTGAAAAACTGATTTACCACAAGATAAGGGGAGAAATGGTCTTGGATGAGGTGTTGAGGTGTAGCAGTACAAGTCATGATTTTGTAATTTAAATGGTTTCAATCTATCTTTGTAATAAAAAATTTCTGTATCAATGGCTGGATCTCAGCTATGCTAGCTAATCATACATATTCACTGAGACAACAGATGCAGGTACTGATCTAGAAAGACTATCAGCCACGGCATTGTCTGCACCTATTATGTGTACTACGTTAGATACATTTTCACTGATTAAGGACAAATTGCATTGCTGCTTATCCAGCTTTGTTGTATGAGGATTTCCGAATGCAAAAACTAGATGTTAATGATCTGTAAATAATGCAGTATTTCGTCCTTAAATAATGTGCTTATATTTCAGCACAGACAGATATGCGGCAAGCAGTTCGCAGTCAAAAGTTAAATAGCGTCTCTGAGTTGATAATTTTTAGTAAAGATAGTTTATACGGACAAGGTTTCCTTCCCGGAGTTGATGTAATGCAGCTCCAGCAGCAACTAGGGAACAATCAGTCGAAAGGTGCACTGGAGAATTATCATGCTTTGTAAAATATGTCAAGGGTGCAAGCATTGTTTAGTGACTCTTTAGCATTTATAAAAGCAACTTCAGCATCTGGATTCAATTCATGTTCTTTAGATTTAGGTTGCAATCTAATAAGTTCAGTCAAAGGGGTAAACAACTTTAGCAATATGTGGGACCATTCCCCTATAAAAATTTAGCATTCCAATAAACCTACGTAAAGCAGAGGAATCCTAAGGCTTAGCAAAATTAGCAATATCAGACTATTTAAGAGGAATGGGTTTTCATAACTTTTGAAGTTATAGAGTATCATATATATGTGGGAATGGAGAAAGGTTGTTAAGTTTCTGTTTTACTAAGGGGACTCAAAGTACTGAAGTCGTTTAAGAGCTCACAGACAGGACAGATATTACTGTACTTGAAAACACCCACAAGAATACCACTACTTGGTTAAATGAAACTCAGAATTCAACTTTCTTTCAATTTTGGAAATGCAATGACACATTAAGAAAATTGAATTAATTTTTGGAGCTGGAACAAATTTTAAATTTATGGAATGCTCCCTCGAATCCCGAAGATGGTGAGCACGATTTCGATTCCCGGCACCACAGATGGATGCCAAGACTGTGGTCTCAACTCACAATCACCTCTGCCACACAGGCAGAGTATAATAGAGGACTTTTCAATTGCAAAAACAGAAACGACACAATGTTAATAATGGGAAAACCGAAAGCACGAACACACAAATAATGAGTTTCCAATATTATTCTACAGGATGAAAATATATTGGTTAGTCACAGCTAACCAGAAATATTTATGCTATCATAAGAGCATAACAAAACCATTAATTCTTTGCTGGTATTAAAGGAAAACAATTTATTCACAATAAATGAAGAATAAGCAAGACAAATACAGTATGTATTCCTTAAATTGTGGGCAACCACAAAAGTTGCAATTCTTATTAATGATTTGCAATCAATATGGTAAAACACTCTATTTAGGATAAAGGAAGAATCTATGAGATAAATACAGTATTCATTCACTTTTGGTTATCAAGAACTATTTGCAATGAAAAAGAGGCAAAACCACCTTTTGAGGTATTTGCAACTTATAACTCATCACACTTTATCCCCAATATATGAAGAATCAGCACGATAAATACAGTATGCATTCATTAAATTGTGGTTAACAAGAAATATTTGCAAATCCAACGGGGTAATATTACTTTTTAATTATTTGCAGCCTATAGAGTAGAACACTTTAGTTAAATGATTAATTACTTGCAATTTATATAGTAAATAGCTTTATTCACGAGTTTTTGACGTAAAACACTTTATTTATGATGACAGAAAGGGGTGAAATAAAATTAGAATTTGTTAGGAAAAGGGATAGATTTTTATGGGGTCATAACCAGTTTTCTGAGGATGAGATTTTCGTTTGGCACATTCAGTGAAAGAAATTGCCTGTCAGTGTATATCAGCGGTAATATCCAGGTTAAGGAATTTAGTTTGGCAAATGAAATTCCAGTTAGGTAGTGTACAAAAGTTTGTTTTGTATGGGAATGGAATCTGAGAAAATTCTCGTAGGATTTGACCAGTAACGAATTTAACCAGTTTCTCGAATACCCAATCTGCTTGACCAACGAGCTTTACCATACACTATCCCTCACCTTGTTTGTGCCAGATGAATTCCTGTGAAGACACAACTTAGATAAGGTTTGAAATAAACTTGACTACTGAGGCGAGATCTTGCCTCTGGGATGTTTGGCTGCCAAATGAGGATGATTCAATGTCCCTCCTGGTGATGTCATCTGTAGGATATATTTCCAAAGCAGTAACTGGTTCTTATAATATTCGAGGGCTACTTTAGTGGTGGTCCCTGGCAGGCAATTATGGCAGAGATGCAAGGGAGAGACAGTATTTTAGGTGCAACAAGTGGAAGCATATAAAATAAAACGAGAATTATTATGGAATATAGGTTACTGGTAAACAATCTCTAGAACGTTCTTTGCGTTGTAGGAGACGGAACTTTACTATTCAAATAATAAAGAAGCTACTGAATGTATCTAGACAGGCTAATGACATATCAACAGGATCAAATTTATAACAAAATTATCAGCAAGAACAATCTTTATAATGTGAAAAATTTATTAGCAAGAGCTATTTTATCATAGGAAAATTGTAAAAAAAAAAAATGCATCTGATAGGCCCGCTGAAGAAAGGGAAAGGTCAGAAAACAGAAATAGGGGGCAGCCTTTATATTGGGATCATGCTTTTTACGCGTACAAGAATATTAAATAAGATATATTTAAAATTAGCTATAAGCTAATTTGCAAATAATCATAATCTGCAAAAGGCAAGGAGTGAGAATTATTTTAGTAAGAAAAAAAACAGTTAATAGCTACTAATATAACAAATAAGGCATCCACTACAGCCTCTGGTGACTTTGAGCGAAACACTCTGTCACAAAGGCCCTATCTGGAGAATACTGAATTAGCAAAATTCTACTACAGAAGGCAAAAAAGGAACAGAGGAAGTTATGGTGACTTCAGTGTTATTAGGAGGGATGAGATATCCTTCTAATGGAAAAGAACAAATGAACAATAAAATGGGATCAATCACTGGAACATATCATACTATTAGCAAAGTGATGAATTCTTATAAATAAAACATTAAATGATATGCTAAACATAAATGGAATGTGATCAAATTCATATTTCAAGAAAATTAAAATCACAATTATATATCAGAGAATATCAATATTTAAGATTAAGAATTCTTCACATGCAATAAGGCAATTAAATAATATAAAAAAAATACAATACGGAATACGTAAAAGGAAAAATTTGAACCAAGTTGTCGTTAACAGTGGCGACTGGATTTAAAATACTTTCAGCTATTCAACTCAAACTAAAAGTTTCCGCCATGTTCTGGCTTTCAGAGTCCCACAGAGGGAAATATAAAACTACAGTCAAAGAAATATTCTTCATCTTCTTTGTCTTCCATTAGGAATAACGTTATTACACATGGATACGTTCCACAAGAGTGAATAAGCACACTATTCTGAAGAAAACTAAGTAAAACCCATTTTACGCATACACTTTGAAGTACATTTGTAAGCTAAAATAAACAAGTACTGTACAGTATTAAAGACATGAAAGATAAACATAAAAATGATCAACGCATCAGAGAAGTAATCTTTACAGACTTGTCAAACTGAGGCTAACAGCACCAGCTTCCTCTTTTCAGGGTAATGACCATCTACTTAGTAGATCAGCGAGGTCATTGTCCTTTCCATCCACATGTTGGGCAGTAAATTTGAAAAGATTCAGGTAAAGTGCCCACCATTTCAGGAAAGGATTCAGCATGTCTGCAGTCTGTAAATGTAGGAGAGGACAGTGGTCGGTTCTCAGTGTAAAATGTCGGCCATACAGATGGACTTCAAATTTCTTTATGGCCCAATATGCGGCTAGAGCTTTCTTCTCCACAGTGGAGTAATTCCGCTTTGCAGGGCGAAGTCTGCAGCTTGCATATTGCACTGGAGCTACTTCTGCTGAGTTGTCTGATCAGGCTTGCAAGAGCACAGCATACAGACCTTCGTTGGAGGCATCGGTCAGCAAGATAAATGGAAAATCAAAGTTTACCAGTTGTAATACTGGCTCAACCACCAATGCTTCTCGGAGCTAGAAAAATGCTTTGAGGAGGTAATTTGCTGCAAAGGGGCAATGATAGTATTAAACTGTGGAATACACCATTGGTAGTAGCCGACACTACCCATTAATGATCTCAGTTGAGTGGCAGTAGCGGGTTTCTCCATATCCTTTATAGCTTGCACTTTGTCCTTTAAAGGGGACATAACTCCCTCTCTGACCAAGTAGCTGAGATACTGCAATTGTGTGAAACCAATCTCGAATTTGGAAGGCTATAAATGAAGTCCATACTGGTTCAGATGAGCGAGAACCCTGTGAAAAGTCTCGAGGTGCGATGACCAATTCTCAGAATGCATCAGGATGTCATCTATAAAGCATGAAACATTGTTGAGGTCCTGTAGTACTATCCTCATGAGTCTGCTGAAGCAGCCAGGGGCATTCACCATACCAAAAGGTATGACCCTGAACAAGTATAGACCGCATCTTGGGGAAAAGGCTGTTAGAGGCTTGGTAGTCTCGCTCAACGGGACTTGCCAAAATCCACTTGCCAGATCCAATTTGGACAAGTAACGGGTTCGAGAGAGCAACGAGAATATATTCTTGGGGTCGGCAATGGGCTCTCCATCAAAGATGTGCAGGAGTTAAGCTTACGACAGTCCAGGCAGAACCTGTGACTGCCATCTCACTTACGCACTGCCAGTGATGGTGAACGCCAAGGTGAAATGCTCTTTTCAACTATTCCGAGGCGGACCCAAGTGTCAAGATCTTCCTTCAGCCGTATGGACAGCTGGTGCGGAAGGCCATAGGAATGCCAAAATGGCTCTGGGTCAGTCAATCTAACATGATGCTTATGGGTAGCTGTAGTGCCTGGGAGGTCGTTGAAGACATTCTCGTAGTCCTCTAACAACTTGTTCAGCTGTTCCCGTTGACTCGGTTGCAGTCTGGATTTAATAATGCAATTACTAACACTTTCCTTTCAGTGTGTGGGAATGGCAGGATCCTTACCGTCATCAAAAGCTAAGCTTATGTCTTCAATTGCGAGGGCGGTGGCTGCAGCCTCGGAGATACTGTTGATACTGAGGGCACTTATAGGGTTTGCTGAGAGTGCCAGTGCAGGATCCTTGTGGGCCCCCGGGTCCTCACGGTACAGCTGCAGCTGGTTAATGTGGTATTTCTGGTTATTGCCGTCAACATTTAACACATAATTTTCAAGGGTTACCCGGTGTACCACGGTGTACGGTCCTTTCCAGCGTAGCATTAGCTAGCGAATATCTGTTGGAAGAAGCAACAGAGCTTGATCTCTGGGTGTCAGGGCACGACGCCGCGCACGCTTGTCAAAGAGGAGCTTGGCAGTCTGCTGGTGACCCTTGATGGCTAATTGTGCAGTTTTCCAAGCCTTTTTGAGATGGGACAAAAACTTCAAAATATACTCATGGACATCCCTATCGTCATCATCGATGGTAGGCGAATTCCAACATTCTGCCAAGAATTCCACTGGGCCTCTGACCTTATGACCATAAATCAGCTCGAAAGGCGAGTATCCAGTAGTGTCGTGGGGTGTGTCTCTGAAGGAGAAAAGCGCAGCAGGGACGTACTTGTCCCACTGCCTAGGTATATCTATCACTAGCTTGCGCAAACAATGCTTCAATGTCCAATTATAGCGCTCACATGCTCAATTTGATTGGGCATGATAGACACTCGTACGAATGTGCTTCATTTCTAAGAGGTTACAGAAAGCCTCAAAGTGCCTACTTGTAAACTGACTTCCTTTGTCAGAAGTGACCTGCTCAGGAGAGCCGACCCTGGATCAGATTTCAAATATGGCCGGAGCGACTGCTTTGACATGATAGAAGACAGCGGCACTACATCTGAGTACCTTGTTGCCAGGTCGACGTATACCAAGAGGAACTGTTTCCCTGTGGATGAAGCTCAATTAATAGGACCTAATATGTCAATAGCGACCTTGGAAAATGGATCCGTTGAGCGCTTAGTTATGCCAATGGGGACTTTCAGCACCGGTGCCGTAGAGTTGGATTGACAGACAGGGCAGGAGCCCATGCATATGTCTACCTTGGCATACATGTTTGGCCATGCAAAAGCCTCCCGAAGGACGTGCCGAGTTTTTGCTTTGCCTCTGTGTCCACTCAGAGGTAAATGGTGTCCCACATACATAGCCTGGTGGCGCAACGAATTGGGTATCACCAACTGTTTAAAGGTGTGGCCATCTTTAGTCACATGCCTACGGAGGACACCATGTTAAGTTTGCGGTAGTCCAGTACTGGCCGAACTTTGTTCTTGTTTGGCTGAACCACTGCCATCAATGGTAGCACTCCATATTCTACTTCTGTCCCCCATGGTACCAGGATACCTTCATCGATCCACCTCTCCACCTATTGGTCAAATTCTTTCCTAACATGCTCTCTCACTGCACTCTCATAGCAGCCCACCTTGTTCTTTAACACCGGCAGCCCCTCTTTCAAATACCACTCCACCACC
This sequence comes from Halocaridina rubra, assembly GCA_037179515.1. Lineage (NCBI taxonomy): Eukaryota > Metazoa > Arthropoda > Malacostraca > Decapoda > Atyidae > Halocaridina > Halocaridina rubra. The sequence continues at coordinate 45,795 of JAXCGZ010009726.1, read as the reverse complement.
CACTTAGTACCATCAAATTCTGCAATGAAATCCTTGTCCACGATCTTACACAGACTGGCCTTCTGTTCTGTGGCTGTCTCTCCTATCAACTTCCCTGCCACCCTTTTCATGCCACACTCTCCAGCCCTGCATTCACAACTGTCACTGCACACCTTATCCTGCCTCTCGCTACTTGCGGAATGTTCACTGGTACATGGCACATTGCCAAAAACTGTAAATCCATCACGAATTGTCACACCACCGAGTCTGTTAATCATATCCATTCCCATTACTGCATCTATGCCTGTTATCACCTTAGCAATTACAATTGCTGTCATTCTCAGGAGAATTCCTTGCACTGTCAACTCTATCTCTTTACTGCCCTCACATTCAATCTGTCTTCCATCCACCGTTAATAACCCTTCTACGTTCGCTGTGCATTTCCCCACCAATTGAGAAGCACACACTGTGCTGGAACAATTTGAATCGACAAGTGCCCTCACCTTCCTTCCTCCCATGCTACCACAGATCACTGGCAATGAAGATGGAAATGCATTTAGTTGTCTGAGGGGGTAGCTTTCGGTGCAGCAGCTCCCCCTTGCCCATTTTCCTGCTTGCAGTGGCTTGCAATATGACCTTCCTTCCCACACTTGAAGCACACTATGGGTGGTCATGGCTCCTTGCAGTCTCTTGCCATATGAGGCCCACTACACCTGTAACAGCAACATTTAAGCATCTTATTTTTCTCATTTCCAACCTCCTTGCTGACCTTGTAATGGCAAAACCCTCTTCAACTGGGATCTTTGCTGCTGTACCATCAGTGAAGGTCCTCTGGCCGCAACTGCTGCAACTCCTTGACCCCCACCACCACCACCTGATGTTAGCACTATAGCTCTTGCAATTAGCTCAGTCATATCTAATGTTTCAACATCCTTTATCTGCTGAAGTTCCATGGAGATTCGATCTGGGAAACCAGTCACAAATGCCAGCTTTAAGGACCACTCCAGACCCTTTCCCTTCCATCCTGCCAGTCCTGCTAATCACCTGATCTCATTTGCAAAAACATCCACTTGCTCACCTGTAGAGTGTGTCTTCCTAAGCCTTCCATAGGCCTCGAGCGTCCCTTGTGAGAAGGCCAGCTTTAATCTGCTCTCGATCTTCTTGGCATCTAGCTGATCATCATCACCCATTTCGAGATACAGAGCCAAAGCATCGCCTTCCAGATACAAAGGTATAAAACTGGCTAAATCCTTAATTTCCACTAATCTCGCCACCAACTGGGCCTTTTTTAGCCAGGCAAGTACATCGCCTTGGCCATTAAATGATTTCATCATTTCACCATACAATTTGCCTTTTCTAGCCAGAGTGATTTTTAGATGGCCTAGATAGCTCGTGGTTGAGATAAAAAAATAATATATATCACTTACCTCAACTTAACTCCACCTGCACATCTTGGAAGTTAAAAGTCCACTCACAACTGTTCAAAACCCGATTTCTTGCCCCTTTCTCTAAACCACCACATACAAAAAGAAATCAGTACCTACACTGGGAGCTCCCGCTAAACCTCCACAACTCAATAATAAAGCAATTCCGTCTCACAATTCAACCAATAAAACAAATCCATCACACAACTCAACCAACTCGACAACCCCACGAGCACTGCTCTTCATGCCCAAAACGTTTTGCCCAAAATATAAACAACCTCCCCTTTCACAGTGTTGCCAACCTGTGTTACAACATCCAAATTATGCAAAATCATAAACGAAAACTATCGTCTCCACAAAATTTTGTGTTTCCTTCTATTCTTTTCTGTTTTGCAAATTAGAGTACTATGCAGTGTTTCACCTGAACCTATCAAGAGTTAAACTAAATAGAGTGACAGTAAAAATTACTGGAAATATTAAAATCATGTATAAAGAAATAACAATAACATATTAAACAAACCTATGAAAAAAATATCAGTAAAATATATATATATATATATATATATATATATATATATATATATATATATATATATATATATATATATATATATATATATATATATATATATATATATATATATATATATATATATATATATATATATATATATATATATATATATTTAATCCATGAAAGGCATCGGAGAAAACTGCTAAATATATGCAGGCCTTGAAGAAAGACTATGCATTGAATATCCCAGTTGAAGAGTAACATTCCTCTCTTCCAGAATTGATTCTTTGACACAATATTCTTGAAGACTTGGAGTTCGAGCTTTCGAAGACTTCAAGCCTTCATCGTCAGTAAAGAGAAGAAGCGATGGTGAATGAAACCCTCTTGGAAAACATGATGGTTGGGAAGGTCTGCTTCCACGTGTGCAAATTATATTTTTCCAAGAGTAAGTCATCAGCAACCAGAGCTTAAAATTAATTATTCCTCGCTGCCTGTCCGAGGAATCCATATATTTATGAAGTACTAAAGTTGTACAGATAAGGAAGAGATTCAATCTTGTAATTATTATTTTTTTTTGTAAGTATATGTAATGATTTTTTTTTTGTAAGTATAGGTTAAATTGTAATATTTGGATGTAGTCTATTCTTCTAACTGTATATCAGAATTAGGCATTAAGATAAATATGATTATTTACTTTTGTTGGTAAGTTTTGAGAATATTTGTATTGTTCTTTAGGCTAAGATTTATATATATATATATATATATATATATATATATATATATATATATATATATATATATATATATATATATATATATATATATATATATATAGATATTGTGTGTGTGTGTGTGTGTGTGCTTATGTCACTGATTTCTCTCTTTAGACATTATGTATATTATTTCAATAATCTATACTGTGTCTTTATTTCAGAGTTATTTTATCTTCTTTTGTTACTGCATTCTTTCTTGATGCATGATTTATATATATATATATATATATATATATATATATATATATATATATATATATATATATATATATATATATATTATATATATATATATATATATATATTTATATATATATATATATATATATATATATATATATATTATATATATATATATATATATATATATATATATATATATATATATATATATATAAATCATGCATCAAGAAAGAATGCAGTAACAAAAGAAGATAAAATAACTCTGAAATAAAGACACAGTATAGATTATTAAAATAATATAAATAATTTCTAAAGAGAGAAATCAGTGACATAAGCATATTAAACTATAAAATGAAGAGGCAATAAATTTCACTGAAATAAAATAAGTCGTGTCTAATGCTAAAAAAAAAAATTAATAAATATCTATTGAAGTACGCTACAAAATTATGAAACTGTCAAATATGGCTAAAATAAACAACTTATGTCTAAAGCAAGAACACAGATAAAAAGTATGGAGTAATGAAATGGAAAAAGGATAGAAATAGGAATGAAAACCTATTAGAGTAAGCTATGAGAGAGAAAAACAATAAAGGTGATAAAATAATATAAGTAATGGATAATGAATGTATACATTTACAAAAGCAATTAGAAAAGCTCTTAAATATAAAGAAGCAGTCTCATTAAGTGTGTGTATTCACCTAATAGTTATTCTGATTGTGCTTACGAGAGAGAGTCTTACGCTCGTAACTCCTTGTCTTATGTTCTGTTTAATATTTTTTCTATGAGACCTTGCAGATATATCCTTAAAAATATGAATGCATATGGCATTTACTGTTTCCTCGCTTACCTAATTTCAATCATCAGCTATCTTACAATAAGAAAGTACTTCCTAACATTCTCCAAAGAAGAGTTCTTTGAAGTTTCAAACTAGGAGTCCTAGTTCTAGAGCCACCCATATCAAAATATCACTCTCCGTCCACTGTGTCAGAACCATGGAGGAAGTTAAAATTCGTTTCTATATTCCCCCTTTTCTTCTAGCTTTAAGCAATCAAAAGTCTAACTCCTTCAGTCTTTCCTTTGAACAGGTTGCGCATCTCTGTCATCAGTTTTTGAGCATGTCTTTAAACTTATTTCAGTCATTCTATGTGCTTTTTCTGGTACGGTTTCCAGAAGGATCCCGCATATTCAAGCTTAGGCCTCACATGGGTCATGCAAATATTTGTGAAAATTTCCTTCTCCGCATGACTGAAGGTCACAATTTCGATGGCTGAGAGAGTATATATTCTGCCATTACTATACCATTCATATGCGTATTTAGAAAGGTACCTGACAAAATGCTTACTTCTAGATCTTTGTCACTTGTAGGTACTTAAAAGTTCTTCTCTTGCTAATGAATAAACAAATGTAGGCCTTCTTGTGATCTTGAATGTTCTCTTAAATTTATATTCTGAGGTATTGGAAATCATTCGACACTTGTCTGACCACTCATGCAGACTATTCGAGCATTCCTGAACTTTTCTATCACTATTTTTTCTCTTATTTTCGTTACAAATTTTCCACCACATGCAAACTTATATATAAATGCATTTAGAGGTCTGTAAATGCTATAGTGGCCTCATAGCTTATTCCTGTGGACCTCCACTGCCAACCTTTCTCTTGCATATCTTACTCTGATCCTCAGCACCCTTTCATTTAAATAAGTTTCTATCCACTCCAAGACATTCCCAACAACTTTTACCATTGCATGCAGCTTCTTAATGAGTCTCCCTTGTGGTACTGTATTAGGTGCCTTCTAATAATCTAAGAATATGCATTGTGCCCGACTCTCTCTTTCCTTTAAGATTAGACTAACTTTTCCATAAAAGTCTAGAAAGTTTGTAAGCGTGGACCTGCTTTCTCTGAAGCCATTTTAGCTCAGTGAAAATGATGAAACAGGCCAGTAACTAAGAACTATGTCTATCTTTCCCTTTTTGCACATAAATACTGTATTACACTCACTTGTCTCCAGCGCCGTGAAATATTTCTAGATTCCAGTGACTTCTCTTTTATGATGCATAGTGCTAGCAGCTACATGAAGGTGTTGATACAGTGAATGCAAATACATTCATTTGTGGAGACTAAATTTTGGTATGATGAGTTAGCTAACCGGGATGCAAACGAATTTAGAGAAATAATGGATATGTTCCAATCTGAAAATAGGTTTGAGGAGGTTACCTCAAATACTGGTCACATGTTAGATCTTATATTTTGTAATATGTATCATCATCCTGTTTTTAATGTCTGTGTTGAGGAAACAAATACGATTTCGCCGGTACATAAACTAGTGAGCTTCATGATTCCATTTAATATTGATATAAAACAGAAGACGAAAATTGCATTCAGAGATAAAAAGAAATTACAAACTGACATCGTGATCAATAAGATAATTGGTGAGATAATGAAAATAAAATGGTATATGCTCTCATAGTATTCTAATTAGAGGGTGTGTAGAGTGCTATAGAGAGTTATATAATGTCACATCGAAAAATAAATTCAATGAAGGTTGTCCTATAATAGAGAAAGAAATCATAGTGAAAGATTGTGCGGCCTGGTAAAATTCTGCCATTAGAATAGCAAAGAGTGAAAAACTAAGAGCTGAAAATCTTTGGGGAAGGAGGCATACCACTATTATCAGAAGGGCATACAGAGAACTGAAAAATGCATATAATTCATGTATAAAACGCAGAGAGCGTGAATTTATTCCTAATAAAATTAGAAATGCAGGAAATTATTGAAGTAAATTGTACAAAATTTTGTATAAATTGACTGGATATAAGAAGAAGAAAAGTCTACCTGAAGGCTTTACTGAAAGTGAACTAGCAGAAAGATTTCTTAAATTTTCTGATGAAAAGATATCAAGAGTGGTACTTGACTTTTCTGGGGATCCTGCTCTGAGAGTTATGTCTGTATCACTGTAGTGCCCTGAATTAAGACTATCGAATTTTCAACATGTAGATCTAAGCAATATTTAGCCTATTTTCTGTAAAGCAAAGTTAACATACTGTGAAAGTTATCCATTTCCCATGTCTGATTTCAAGAATAGTGGAAATATTGATAATATCTTGGCGATCATAATATAATTCATAGTGAAAAGAAATATCGCATTCCTAGAAAATAAAGATTACCTTGAGATAACAGATATGTAGAAAATTATAATAACAATAATCATACTGTGATAAAAATGCTAACAATTTAATGTTAATAATAAAGTAGTAATAGTGATACTCGATACAGGATCGTTATTATCAGCATCATCACCGTATTTGTATTCCTTTTGGTAAGCGATTTGATTCTTTTAATGGATGAAGGACGTTGTGGCATTTTGATCATTTTGCACTTGAGTACTGTTTTTGATACTATGGTACATAACATGGTGATTGGTGACATGGAAACTATCGGTATACAGGAGGAGGCACTTGAGCCTATGAGAGACTATATTGAAAGAAGAACATATTGTTTGCAGATTGGGAATGAGTTTACTGAGAAACAGAGTCTATCAAGAGTAGCTCCACTGGGTAGTGTACTTGGTCCGATCCTCCTTTGCTATACAGTTGAGTTGTCACATATACTTAAGAGACATGGGGTATTTTTTAAGCTTTTTGCAGATGATAATCAATTTTACTTGACCTTTAATAATGTTGAAGATACTGTAGTAAGGTTGAGTGAAATAAAAATGGATGTTAAAGAGTGGATGGAAATGGAACATCTAAAAGTAAATGAAGACGAGACAGAGTGCTTGATTTTAGGAAAGAGAGGTGACCTTAGAAGGTTGGAGGATGTTCGTAGTTTAAATATTGATGGGACAGAGTTTGGTGTCAAGAGATTTGTGAAGGATTTGGGTGTAATGTTAGATAGTAACTTATCTCTGAAAGAGCAAATAGACAAAGCAGTAAGACTGGCTGGTTATTACTTGAGAAATATTGCTTTTGTCATGACATATACTGATGAATCTTTGCAAAGAGAGCTTCTTCACAATCATGTCACCAGTAAGCTTGATTATTGTATGTCATGAGTACAGCTGCTCGATTAATAAAGGGTACGCCATCACGTGACAGAATCACTTGTGTACTAATGCAACTACATTAGCTACCTATTAAGGCCAGAATTGTATTCAAGATTTGTGTCATGGTGTATCAAGCAATTAGACATGGAAAGCCGGATTACATTAGGAAACTATTGCGTGACTTTCAAACAGAAACTACAGTAACTCTCAGATGCAGTGATGATTGTTTCATATTAGAGGAGCCAAGATTTAATCTACAATTGGGTTTTAGAGCTTTCAAAACTTCGGTCCCAAGACTTTTTAATCATCCTCCCAAAGAGATTAAAGTGAGTAATAATGTTGACATTTATAAGAGGAAGTTGAAGACATATCTTTACCGTGACTGCTACATTTCTGAAATGACTATAACTGAATATTACAAAGTTTAAGACTGTAATATCAATTTAAGGTGCGACTCCCTGAGTGTTGCATAGATGAAGCGGGAGTCGAAAAACAAACGTCAAATGTAAGGTAAAGTAAGTTGTAGTCCTCATAATTTTATGAATATGTACTTTTATTAATACTTTGCATACTATTGTAGTTAAAAAGATGATGTTTGCTAGCGCTAGACCAAATTTTCTCATCTCTGTAATATGAGACGGTGGTGTATTCTTTACTGTAAATATTAACTAAGACTTCGTGTTCATTGTGGATGGAAATAGCCTATATAATAAAAAAAAACTCACATACAAAGTTTGTCCTCACCTCTCAGATCCACAGGTGACTCGTTGATACTGGAAGGCCTAGGCTAGACAACCTCAGACGTCAATAAACAGCAGGCCAAAATTTTCCTGTGGGCTAATAGACCAGCCTACACCACAGCCAAATATCTATCCTTCCCAGTCCTAATAATACCCAACTTTTCCCCTAACATAGGAAACACAAAGCCACAACCACTTTCTAATTATAAACAAGCAAATAAACCCATGTACTTATATGCTAAACTAAATAAAAAACATAATCAGGACGACTTATCCTAACTTCGGTGCCGGCTCCTCCAGACAGCAACACAACAACAACATTCATAACAATGATGATCACGATGCTCACCCCTAGACTTTCTAGCCTCTCTCCCAAAATTTGGACTTTATCCACATCACGAAAATTCAACCCACCTCCCACTTCTCACCATGCCTACACACTCCTCCATGAATTTGAATTCAATAACAAAGCCGAGTGGGAGGACACCTCATCCTTCCACTTCTCTGGAGAGGCCACAGCCTGCTCCTCCAGTTCATCTCCCGCATGGTGTGCATTCATTGAACTGTCAGTGTCACTCACACTGAATCCTATCGGCAGAGGCTCATTATCCTCAGTCTCATTCTCTCCTTTGCTTCCCAGTCTCTCTGACCTCTCCTCCGTGCTCACAGCATGATGCCTGAGATCCTTTACATGTTGGGGTATGCCATCCACTTCTACTGCTTGGGGAGAGATCAGTTTTGTTACTCTTCCACACACGAACTTCTTAAAGCATCTATTTTGGAGGCCCTTAATCCACACTTCCTCCCCTACCTTTTACCAGTAATCACCACCTGCAACCTGCTCCTCGACTTCATCTACTCCCTTATTCTTTGCCAAATACTTGTGAACCATATTAATGGGTGCAGTGTCCTCGTTCACATCATCCAACGGAGTTATGTTTGTACAAATATACGGCTCCTCTGATATCACAGCGAGTTCTGGCAGCCATCCTGTTGATCAAACGATGAACCCTCTCGACTATGGAATTACCTCATGGAACATATGCACATTAAAAGCGCAGACTACTCCCCCACTTACCGACGAAATTCTTGAACCTGTGATTCCTAAAAATTGCTGCATTGTCAGTCAAGATCTCCCGAGGGGGTCCACGTGTGGATGCAAACTCCTAGCAAAGTAAATTGTTTGTTCCATGCCAGAATGACCCATATTCTGATGAATATTTCTTATCTTGTTTGGGTCAGGACAGTTTACCACAGCGTACACATCACCGTGCTGATGACTCAACCACCGGTTGTGTACCATCAAAGCATCCGCAATATTGCATTTGCCAGGTACTACTTGAGGCTCAACTCTATGTTATACTCCTCCTTCAACTGGGCTATAACTTCCAGTCTTCTTCGGATTATCATCTCACTTGATGCTTTTGTCTTCATCTTTGCTTTGCTTGTCAGCACATCAGTTAGCCAGCAATAGACAGTAGAAGAATCAGTGTTTAACTGTATCATCATATTCAATTATAGAGCCACATTAAACCCTCAAATAACAGCCTCTAACTCTGCCATGTTTATGTGCATGCTCTCTGACTCCCTCAACCGTGATCTATCCTCTACAGTTATTCCATTCACCTGCAAAACCACGATAATAGCTAATGAGCTGGCATCAACCCACAGATCTGCCTTGTCACCCTTCACATTCCACCTTCTATGAGCTGGACCATTTTTATCCAATCTGCAATAGATCTCTTCCAATATGACACGAGCATACTCCTCTCTAATCTCGTCATCCTATCCTATGCTATGAGTATTCGCTACTCTTTGGAGGTAAGAGGCAGCCACTCTCAAACAGCCGCAAACAGGCAAATATTCAGTTAACTGATCACAAATTGAAAATATCACTCATCTGGTCAGTACATCTAGTATTCCCTCCAATTCACTGTCTCTGCAGCAGTTGAGTTGGCCCTTTCTTTCTGGATCACAATGCACCCTCATGCCTAGAACATGCACCCTGGCTGATACCTTCTCAGAGCTCTTACACGCTAAATCCCACTTTTGCAGATACCTAATGACTGGATTGCATGCCTCACCACTTTCATCCACATAAATGTCGTCCAAATAAGCTGATGTGTGTCGCTTGACCTCAGGTTCCTGATCAAACACCACTGTCAATATTCCTGACATTATTAGTGGTGCAATGTTCAACCCAAACGCAATTTGCGTCAAGCAGTACTTCGTTTCTTTAAGCATCACTGTCTGATATGCACACAGACTTTCATCCTCTTGAATTTGCATATATGCCTTTCTCGAATCAACAATGGCTGTATTGCTCCCCATCCTCTGTCAAGTCTGCATTTTGTCCCAACACACATTTGCCTTATCGTTAAAAGCATCCATGTAAGAATTCAGCTCCCTGTTATCGAGGACCGGCCACTTTTTTTCTTGTTCTTCTGTTTCACTGTCATAAGAGGTATCAAGCCACGACGGGGGCTACATTTTTGCTCATTGTGCAGCACAAGCCATTTATTCTTAATCCATTGTGCCATTTCCTGCTCATACTCCTCTCAAACATGTCTTGGGACTTCATCCTCCTGTTGTGTTCTTAAGATTAGGTTCCTTTCCCTCCAATTATAACCAAGTAACCACGCAACGACATTCATCAAACACTGCTCTGAAGTTACCGTCTACAACTACAGCTGGCTTTTCTTCAGTAAACATAGACATGCCCGCCAAGGACTTAGTTCTATCTCCAGCTGTTATCTTCTGAGTCGACTCTATAGTTTCTCCCCTGGTAACTCAATACCATTCATTCCCACGATGAATCCAAAATTCAGTGGACAATAATTAACGAATATTGCCTTCACTCTCGCCTCATTGCCTTCATGACCTATGTTGACAAACCCCTCTCCTCTGCAGGAATCCTCGTGGCCACTAATCTCAATTTGTTCAACATCACGCCTACTTCAATCTCGACACATCCTCTCTTCAACTATACATCTAGTGCATACACTGTCCACAAGTGCACTCACCCGAATTCCATTTACAGCTGTCTCAATCACAAGCAGTGCCATTTCCAATTCTTGGAGGAAGAAGCTGGCTCTAATGGGTTTTCCTCATTGGAGTTTAAATCACAGTCTTTTATTGTGACCAAGTTCATTGCATCTATAACACACACGAGACTCAGTAAAAGTGGTAGATCTGCTTTCTGACTCCAAATGTGAAGTCAATGGGCAATCACACACAAAGTGGTTTAGTTTTCCACAATTAAAACATAGTCGTAGTTTTACCTTGCGCTGAAAATCAGCACGTCATGATACCTTCTCTTTATCATGGTGTCCAGCTCTACCAAAAAATACAGTGTCAGTATTAGAATCCTTAGTCACACAGACAGTCCAGTTCCAGCTCCAGTAGCGATTGGATGTTCTCCCCTCTCCCTCCGCCAGCAGCCAGTAGTTGAAGCCGACTCCACCCAGCAGTTGAAGCCGACTCCGCCCGGCAGATTAACTCTCCACAAGAGTCTGGTTGCAGCTCCAGTAGTGATAGGACCTCCTCCATCCTCTCTGGCAGCAGTTGAAGCCGACCAAGTTTTGACAAAAAAACAAGCCTAAGTATCTTTGTTCTCTTTCTTTCTCTTTCACGAGAGCCTAATAAAGAAACAGAATGATTGTTTTTGTGTTTCCATTTCTGTTTTAGTGAAAACAAGTGACTGTGTGTGTTCTATAGCTCTAAATATTTCTGCCTGCTCTACTCTCTCTTTTATAAGAGTTGGCAAGAGAAAGAGTTCAAGTTTCTACTTTGTTTTTATCTCTTTTGTGATAGGTAGCTGAAGCCTCTTCCTACCAGTGAAGTGATTTCCTCCTCCTCCACTACTTCCCTGATCTGAAGTGGAAGTTCCTACAAAGGAAAAATGAACCTAAGTATCTCTGTTTTCTTTTCTCCCTCTCCCACGAGAGCCAGAGAAAGAAACAGAAAGATTGTTATTGCTTTGTGTTTGTTTCCGTTTCTGTTTAGTTGAAGGTAATTTATTGTCTGTGTTCAATAACTCTAATTATTTCTGCCTGCTCTTCTCTCTCTTTTATAAGAGTTGAGAAGAGAAAGAGAAATAGAAAGTGTTCAAGTTTCTACTTTGTTTTAATCTCTTTTGCTATAGGTAGTTGAAGCCTCTTCCTACCATTGAAGAGATTTCCTCCTCTTCCACTACTTCCCTGATCTGAAGTGGAAGTTTCTGCAAAGAAAAAGCGAACCTAAGTGTCTCTGTTTTCTTTTCTTCCTCTCTCACGAGAGCCAGAGAAAGAAACAGAGAGATTGCCTTTGCTTTGCTTTCTTTTTGTGCTTTTGTTTTGTTTTGTTTTAGTTGAACACAAGTTATTGTGTGGCCCATAATTCTATAGAAAGTGTTCAAGTTTTCATTTTGCATTTATTTTTCTGTTTGCTCTGCCCTCTCTAAAGAGAGCTGGGAAGAGAAATAAAAAGACCACTTGGTGTTGAGCATACTTTGTAGTGTGCCTAATAACCGAGGTGATCCATTGTATATTTTATGTTTGCCTTCCTCTCTCTCACGAGAGTTGGGAAGAAAGATAGATGACTGTTTTTAGATATAAAACAATTGTTGTAGTGCTCCAATTAACTGGAGTGTTCCAGCCACAAGGCTCCTATATTTTATTAAGCAAAATTGACAAACAAACAGTGCAATAGATATAATATACTTAGTGAAATCTGTGTACACCCATGACAAGTCATTAGTCATGGCCTCTACCACTTCTCCTGCTCCCCCCCAGAGGGGGGAATGGAACTCGACCCCACTCAAGAGGGATGGACGGTTGTGGGAAAGAAGAGGCCAAGGACGGTCTCTGGCCGCAACCAGGAGAGTGCTGCTGCACCCGTTCCCCCCCATGCCCCAAATACCGATGCCATTAGAGAGCTCATATCTAAGTTAAAAGTCCTGGCTACTTCCACTAAAGAGGCATATGACCTAAATAGAGAGTTGGAAGACCAGCTCACCGAGTTTGGCTGCAAAATCAAGCCTAATGTGAATTTATCATCCACCCATCCTCAGTAGAAGCCGCAGAGAAGATCCAAAACCTCAATTCACCTCACTTGGCAGAGATGAACCCTGCTCAAAAAATGAGGAAATATATCCTTATTGGCTTCCCTGTTGCTTGGTCAGTTGACCTACTAACCAAGCAAATATATGTAACTGCTGCCTCACGTTGCTCCTCCAAAATAGAGGGTCAAACCGTCCCCTCCAACCAAGTTCTGGTCCATATCTGTGGTCCACCCATTTCTCAAGTAAACGTCGTCATATGGGGTAAATTCAACTTAAGCGACTACACACCAGAACCACTGAGATGTGTCTGGTGTCAAAGATTTGGGCACTATAGAAACACTTGCCATCTCCAAGAGAGAGGTGCAAACTTCAGTGGGGGACATTCCACTGACCGTTGCCTCAACAAATCCAAGGCCAAAGAAGCAACAGTTGCCAAGTGCCCAAACTGAAAGGGAGACCATCACGCATGGAACAAATGCTGCCCAGAAAGGCTGAAGAGGATTCCTCAATGAGTCCCTCCCTCTGCCCCTGCCATCAACCAAACCACCTCCAGCTTCACCCCTGCTCCTCCCTCCACCTCCAATCCTTGGCAAACGCCCCTTCCTGCCCCACCCAGATCTAACCTCCCCACCCAAAACCCACCACATAACACTAACCCGGCTCCTGATACACAGATCACACCTCCAACAGCTCCCACCCCTACACCAACTCCATCCACCCCAACACATAATACTCACACTCCTACCATCCCCCCAAACAATACTCACACTCCCAGCATCCACTCACGCAACACTCACACCAACGTCTGCACCCCGTGCAACACTCAAACACACAATACAGTCCACACACACACCCACAAACCACACCAGGTCCCGGGACCCTAGACTTAAATTCCATACCCACACACCTCAACAGCCTATCCAGACACCTTCCTCTGCCTCCTCTTCCCAACAACAAAGCCTCTTCACAGTTGATGAGCTCACCAACCTTCTTACTCAGGCCATTCAGGCAGCCATTTGACTCCTCGCAACCAACGCCTCTCCTCAAGATGCCTACAATCAAGTCATCGAAGTAGCTCATTCAGTCGCCGCCCAAGCCCAGGACCCACCACCCGCCTCAACAAACCATCACTCCTACCACCTCCACCTCCTTAAATCATCAAGATGTCTAATCTCGGGATCCTACACTAGAACGCCTAGGGTCTCAGACACAAGGTACAACATTTTGAAGGCATTGCCAAGGCTGACAATATAGATGTCATCATGGTTCAAGAAACCCTATGTACAGAGCAAAATACTCCAAAAGTCTCAGGATACAAATGATTCTACCAGCACTGGTCTCCAGGGTAGAACAGAGGCAGCGCCACTTTCACTAAGAAAAACTTGTTAGCCAAGGAAATTACCCGGCCAGTCTTCTGCGGCGAAGATGTCCACGTCCTCACTGTTAACATCAAACTTCAGGGCAGCTGCATAGATCTGTACAACATTTACAGAGGACACTATGGTGGCTTAGACCTGACTACCCTCTTCGGGCTAGCCAGCCATTGTGAATTGGTAAATGAAGGCGACTTTAATGCGCACCATCCAATATTCAGGTATGAACACCCCTGTGCTGCAGGTAGACACATCATGAGCCTGCTGGAGGACCAAGAAGATGTCACCCTTCTCAACAAGTATGAACCAACTAATGAGAGAGGTGGAAGACTGGACCTCACCTTTGTCTCCAACTCCTTAAGGCAAGAAGCCATATGGAGAGTTCATCCCCTGGTCACAAGCGATCACAACTGGATTCATCTCACACTGCCAATTCCTGAAATCTTCCAAATCCCTGCTCCTCCCCCTCGATCGAATTTCAATAAGGCCGACTGGGGCCGATTCCAGGAGCACCTCAGCAATTGGTTTTCAGCCTACACACCATCCGAAGACATTGACCAAGCAGAGGGCGAGCTAGCCAGTGCTCTGCAAGCTGCAGCAAACTCTTCCATCCCCCTCTGTAAACCACAACACACCACTCATCATGACAGATGGTACTACTGTGACAGAGTTAAAGAACTCAATCACCGGTTCAACGTCATTCGGAAAATGCAAAGGAAACGTCGCACTGAAAACTCCTACAGCACTCTCCAGGCAGTCAAAGAACATGTCCATGAAGAGACACGCACCATTAAGAGGAAAAAATGACTAGAGCGGTGATTACCTAATTGTGTTTACCAAATTGTGTTTACGGGAAAGAGCCCAAAGCTCGTATCTTCCCGTCTCCTCATCGGTTCCATTTTAGACTTAGTGATACTTATCATACCTGTCCTTAAAACTATGGATTGAGATAGCATTAACTACCTCCTCGCTTAGCCAATTCCAATTATCAACTACTCTTACACTGAAAAAGTATTTCCTTACATCCTGCAAAGAAGTTTTCTTACGAAGCTTCAAACTATGACCTCTAGTTCTAGAGCCAGCCATATCAAAATATCGATCCCTATCCACTCTATCATAACCATGAAGGAATTTAAAGACTGTCACCATATCCCCCTCACTCTTCTAGCTTCGAGTGATGGTAAGTCTAATTCCCTAAGCCTCTCATCATAACTGAGATTGCGTATTTCTGGCACCAGTTTCGTGGCATGTCTTTGAACTTTTTCAAGCTTAGCTATGTGCTTTTCCAAGTGCGGATTCCAAAAGGGGGCTGCATATTCGAGTTTTGGCCTCACATAGGTTACATAAATATTTCTGAACATTTCCTTGTCCATGTGCCTGAAGGCTACCCTTACATTTGATAAGAATGCATATGCTGCCCTTACTATGACATTTATATGTATTTCTGGAGACAAATCTGCCAGTATGTTTACTCCTAGATCTCACTCATTTTCTGTCTCTTGAAGTTGTACTCCAGCCACCGAGTAGTCAAGCTTTGGCCTTCTTGCACTTGTACCCATTCTCATTACCTTACATTTTGAAGTATTGAATTTCATTAGCCACTTTCTGACCACTCATGCAGATTATTTAGATCCTCCTGAAGTTCTCTACCATTGTTTTCGTTTTTTACTTTCTTCACAATCTTTGCATCATCTGCAAACATATTCATGAATGAGTTTACAGACTCTGGTAGGTCATTTACATATACAAGGAACAAAAGTGGCCCTAAAACTGAACCCTGTGGAACTCCACTACTAACTCTTCTCCATTCAGACACTGAGTGTCTTACTCTAACCCTCTGTTCCCTTCCTTCTAAGTAAGTTTTTATCCATTCCAAAACATTTCCACCTATTCTAGCCATTGACTGCAGCTTCCTAATAAGTCTCCCATGTAGAACAGTGTCAAACACTTTCTGGAAGTCTAGGAATATGCAATCTGCCCAGCCCTCTCTTTCCTGTAAGATTTGGCTTACCTCATCATAAAATTCTAATAAGTTTGTTACTGTTGATCTACCTTCTCTGAAGCCATGTTGTCTCACTGACAAAAAGCTGAAGGATTCCAAGTGAAGAGAGATATGTTTCCTTAGTAGTTTCTCCATAACTTTGCAAACTATGCTGGTCAAGGAAACTGGTCTATAGTTCAGAGCCGTATCCCTCCTTCCCTTTTTGAAGATAGGTATCACATTTGCTTGTTTCCAGCATCTTGGAATCTCCCCTGACTCCAGTGTCTCCTTAAATATGATACTTAGTGCCACTGATATTGAGTTTGCGCATTTTTTAAGCACATGAGGTGATATGTCATCAGGACCTGTAGCTTTATGAACATCTAAATCCATCAGCGCTTTGCATACCTCTGTGGCTGTAAGGTTGATGTTCTCTAATACCGGCCCTTGAGCTTCTATCACTGCAATCTGAGGGGGTGGGGTATTTTCTACTGTAAATACTGACTGAAACTCCTTGTTCAATTCTTTGCAGATCTTTTCGTCCGTCTCAGTGATGCTTCCATCCGCTCTCTTTAGCCTTAAAACCTGTTCTTTTACCTTCAGTTTTCCTCTGATAAAGCTGTGGAAAAGCTTGGGATTTTCTTTAGCCTTCCTGGTGATGTCCCTCTCATAGTCTCTCTCTGCCTCTCTCCTTTTACTTAGGTAGTCATTTCTTGCTCTTTTGTAGGTTTGCCAGGCATTTATGTTTTTTCTCCTCCTATACCTTTTCCAGCATTTGTCTCTCCACTCCTTAGCTCTTTTACACTCATTATCGAACCATTTCTGTCTGGCATGAATTACACCTACTTTGGTAATAGGTATGCAGCATTCTACTATCTTCCCATATTGCTCACAAAAGATGTCATACATTTCTTGTACAGATTTGTTGTAAAATAAGGTTCTCCAGTCAAGAAGTGCAAAAAGCTCATTCATTTTGATGTAATCTCCTTTCGGATAGTTCCTCCTCATGTCCTCAGTGCCTCTACTCTCAGGAAGAATATCTTCAATGATAAACTCCATCAACAACACACAGTGGTCACTCTTTCCAATTGGTGGTACATACTCAATATTTTCAATATCCAACACATTATCTGTGAACACTAGATCAAGTAGTGATGGCTCATCCCCACCCCTGGCCCTTGTTGGTTCCATTACATGTTGGTGTAGGAAATTCCCTTGTATGCAATCTAGGAATCTTGCCCCGAATGAGTCCTCACCACTGTGTGGGTCAAGATTTATCCAATCTATCTCTTTATGATTAAAGTCTCCCATAATCAAAATCCTACATTTTTTTTCCCGTGCCATGTTAACAACTGATTTTATGACTTCAATAGTACCTATATGACTTTCCTCATAAACTTCAAGCCTATTTTGGTTCCTTGGTGGACTGTATACAACAGTTATTATAATGCTCTCTAACCCAGTATTTATGCGAGCAACAAGAAATTCCTTGAACTCACTTTCTATAGCCAAGTTTATTTCTTCAACTTGAATCCTTTCACTTATGAGCAGTGTTATCCCTCCACCAGTCCTCTCAGATCTTTCAACCCTTAGTATTCTGAAGCCCTTAGGAAAAGCTGTGACACTGTTTATGTCCTCACTGAACTTAGTCTCTGTAATTGCTACTATATCTGCCTTACTGTTGTGAATCCTATCTTTTAATTCTACTGCCTTACCAGCTAATCCATCAGCATTTGTGTATAACAATCTTAATGAGGCCCCATCCCCTGATCTTCTGTCATTATCTTCTTTATCTCCCCTTTGTCTGGAAGAACTCTGTAATGAAAATTTTTCTTCTGTTCTTCATTTCTTTCATCATTTAACCTTCTTGCCTCTTGCAAGAAGTTTTTGATCTTTCCCATCTCTTCCTGTGTTCTGTATCGTCTAATGAACACTTCTTTGAATTCTTGAAGGTCTTTTAGACTTTTTTTTCTCAACAATATTTCCTTACATGTTTCCCCCCTCTCAAAGGTTACTTTTGTTGGTCTCGGCTTTCCTTCCCTCGAATATTTACCTACTTGGTGTATGTTTACAATATCCTCAGGACCACAAACTACTCCAAGCTTTCTTATCAGATCTACAATCCTAGCTTCATTTTCTTCAAGTCTCCCCTGCCATGTTGGCTGCTGGGATTCACTTATGCCTGAGATTACCACTGTCTTCTCCTTATCAAGTGCCTGTTTGATGAGTGGGTTTGCCCTTTCCATCACAACGTCTTTCATTTTTTCGATTACTGTCTCTTTATAGTCAACTGTTTGTATGTTTTCCAGTGCCACCGCCTTTACAGCCTCTTTTACTGCCACATTCCCCTTTAGTGCATCAGCAAAGGAAGTTTTCATGGCATCATTTTCCATATTCAGCTCCTGGAACTCTTTTCTGAACCAGATTTGGAGGAGCATTACCTCCTTTCCTAAAGGAATACCTCCTAAAACTGTCCCCCATAGGGATCCTCGCAGGGCAGCAGAAGAACTCTCCGTCAAATTTGTGGAAAGAGCAAGCTCCAACCAGCTCCCCATCACCAACAGAACAACTCTTCAGGACCTCACCACGGCATGATGGGAAGAAATAGAAGAGGCCATCAATACTGAATACCAAACAGATCCCCCTTTCTCTCTAATTGAGCTACAAAGAGTAAGCAAAAGCTCTAAGAACACAGCCCCAGGTGCTGATAGAATCACATACGTGATGATTCAAAATATGGGGCCCCAAGGGGAGATTGCTCTGCTCTCTTTGATCAATTCAACATATACACAAAGAATCAGACCAGCCTCATGGAATGGAGAAGACATTCAGCCCATCCCAAAACCACAGGACCCTGACAACCCTTGCCCAGTCTCCCTCCTAAGCTGCCTGAGCAAAATGGTAGAAAAGATGGTACTCTACAGAGTTCGCTGGAAATGCCCATCCTTCCCAGAAAACATGTTTGCCTACCAACCTGGCTTAGGCACCTCGGAATGCATAGCCTCCATGCTATCATATATCAAAAACTGTGGTGGATACATCATTTTCCTAGACCTAGAGAAGGTCTTTGAACTAGCCAACGTGCCAGTGATACTCTCAGCTCACGTCGCAAAGTAGATAAAAGGAAACCACCTCTCATGGATCAAGCTGAGTCTACAAAACCGTAGTGCACAAGTCGAAGTAGAAGGGCACTACTTCACCTACAAAAACCACAAAATGGGACCCCCCAAAGTGGAATCCTTAGCCCCTTCCTCTTTAATTGTCTCATGGAAAAACTCATGGACATTGCACTACCACATGGAGCCAAACTCTTCAATAGGTGACAGAGGCTCCAACAAGACCCAGCGCTGCCTCATCAAGATTCACCAAGCCTCCATCTCCCTTGGAGTTAAAATCAATGCCTGCAAAACCAAGGCCCTTCCCATCCACCAGTGGAGACCAGACACTAGTCTGGTCATAGGTAACGAGCCTGTGGACTGGGTTACCAAGGACCTATACCAGGGTGTACACATCGACGGCACACTAACCTTTGGATCCGAAATTCAACACTTGTGTGACTAAAGCAGCCAGCGACAAGCTGTCCTTCGTCGGATGTCGGGCCTCTATGACGGTGCATCCTTCAATGTCCTCAAAACCTTCTATGTACAAGCCATATGCAACCCCATAGACTATGCTTGTCCTGCACTCTGGCTACTAAAGGACCAACAATAGGGCAAGATAGAAGTCAACAAATCAACGCTATGCGTACCATGCTAGGAGCCGCCATGTAGACCACGAGAGAAAACATTCAGATGTAATCCGGACTCATGCCACTCAAAGTCAGAGCTCAGCAAAGACTAACCCTCTTTGTGGCCAAAACCACCACAGCTCAACATACCTGCCTCGCTGGAACAAATCTCTGGATAGCCCTCAGTCATCAACCCGAGCACTATCCAAGAACCTGGGCAGCCAAGGTCTGCGCTGGCCTGCAAGCACTGCCAGACAGAGAGGACATCCTAGCCAAGATACAGGACAATCCACCTCCTGAATACCGATGCACACCCCCATGGAACCACTAACCACTCGACATAAAGATCGAGCTCCCTGACAACCCCAAAAGCTTCATAAACCCGCTTGTCCTTAGAAACATATACAAGGACAAAATTCAGAGCTGGAGCAGGCCAAACTCCCAAGTCTTATACACTGATAGTTCAGTAAATCAAGAAACTGGAGCCTCAGCCGCTGCCTTCACCACCGGAAACCATGTCCAATCCTAAAGACTGTCAAACTCCTGCTCGTCACTCCAGACTGAGCTTATTGCCATAGCCAACACGCTCAACTTCTTCACCCAGCAAGGAGCTAACCATGCCCTAATTCTCTCTGACTTAAACGGCGCCTTACAGGCCATCAAGGAACCACTCCTCAGAGGCAATGTAAGCATCATCACCACCATTCTCAGCCACTACCACAGGACAATTAGCCTTGGAAAACCCATCACTCTTGCCTGGATTCCCAGCCACGTCGGCATCAAGGGAAATGAGGAAGCCGATAATCTGCCAAGCAAGCCACTCTTAGATTAGAAATCCAAATATCTCTGCCTCCTGGGATTCAACAGATAAAAACCAAAGTCACCAAGTCACTCCTTAATGTCTTCATAACTAGACACAACCTGTGCACTGACACTGGCTCCCCCTCCACTTGGTGGTACAAAGCCACCACCGATCTTCAGCGAATCACCCTGCCTAAGAACCTTCGACGAAGCACAGCCGTCAATTTGTACCGTCTGAGACTAGGGTACTAGTGCACCTGGTGAATAGTGGATGATATCATCAGGGAATGCACCTTCTGCCAGGTAGTCTCACCACATCCACTGCTCCACTACATCCTCGAATGCGATACCTTTTCAGATTTTTGATGGAAAACTGGTGCCCCCCACAACATCCAGCAAAGATCCAAGTGCCCTTCATGTTGCTACCTCCATAATCAGACTAGCAACAAACAGCTATATGAACAGTCTACTGAATATCATCAGACAATACCCTCCACCCAGATAACTATGTAATAACTCATTCACCACCAAAACAGGAGTTCATGAGGTTGAGAACCAATTTCTCAACCTACCTAGAGCCACTAAAAAGAATATTTGTTTGATGTAAACTAATAATCCTCAGCTGAACACTTGTGTTTTCTACTATCTTTACAGTTTAGTACAACCTCCCCTGTTGACCAAAATAGGTAAGTCCTGTTGCCCTCAATTGTGAATACTACCATCAATCAGCAAATTTTACCCCACCTGTGAGCCAAATTACGAAAGTCCAGTCACCCTCAAGAGCAAATACCATCATCAATCAGCAAATTTTACCTCACCTGCGGGCCAAAAAGGGAAGGTCCGCTCACCCTCAAGGGAGAATATCAGCGAAAAAAAAGGCCCTTAGTCAGTAGTATTCTTGCCCTTTCTACAATCTGACTCAAGCCCATGCTCTCAATAAGTGAACCTGCCATAAGTGCCTGTTTCACACAAATAAGGCTTCTCATTACTGCAGTCAAACAGACTAGCAACAAACAACTATATGAAGTCTACTAAATATCATCAGACAATACCCTCCACCCAGATAACTATGTAAGAACTCTCATTCACCACCAAAACAGGAGTTCATGAGGTTGAGAACCAATTTCTCAACCTACCCAGAGCCACTAAAAAGAATATTTGTTTGATGTAAACTAATAATCCTCAGCTGAACATTTATGTTTTCTACTATCTTTACAGTTTAGTACAACCTCCCCTGCTGACCAATATAGGTAAGTCCTGTCGCCCTCAGTTGCGAATACTACCATCAATCAGCGAATTTTACCCAGCCTGTGGGCCAAATTAAGAAAGTCCGGTCACCCTCAAGAGCAAATACCATCATCAATCAGCAAATTTTACCTCACCTGCGGGCCAAAAAGGGAAGGTTCGCTCACCCTCAAGGGAGAATATCAGCGAAAAAAAAAAGGTCCTTAGTCAGTAGTATTCTTGCCCTTTCTACAATCTGATTCAAGCCCATAATCTCAATAAGTGAACCTGCCATAAGTGCCTGTTTCACACAAATAAGGCTTCTCATTACTGCAGTCAAACAGCGAGCTCAAAAGTTTAAAGTCGGCTAAAAACACATCTACACTCTCTTCTTCCTTTATTTTTTGATTTGGCTCTTAGTGAACTTTTCATAATCTGTATATGACTCTTCTCCAAATGCAGATTTCAGCTCCTCCTTTACTGCTTCTGCATTTTATTGGCATCATCGCCTAACTGATGATACACTGAAAAAATACCTCCAGTCAGCCGCAGCAGGATAACCACAGATAAATAACTAATTTCGCTAATCCTACACACCAGCTCAGCTTTATCTAACGACTCGACGACATCTTTACTGCCATCATACTCCTCAATTAATCTCAAATCTGTAGACTCCATTATTAGCCTATTCCCTACCAACCTATTCTCTCCTACACATGGCTTAAACCTAGATAGCTAGTGGACGGAAATAGCCTATATAAAAAAAAACCTCACACATAAAGTTTTTCCTCACCTCTCAGATCCATAGGCGACTCGTCGATACTGGAAGGCCTAGGCTAGACAACCTCAGGTGTCAGTAAACAGCAGGCCAAAACATTCCAATAGGCTAATAGACCAGCCTACACCACAGCTAAATATCGATCCTTCCCAGTCATAATAAAACTCAACTTTCCCTTAACATAGAAAGCACAAAGCCACAACCACTTCCTAACTTTAAACAAGCAAATAAACCCATGTACTAAGATACTAAAATAAATAGAAAACAAAATCAGGGCTACTTATCCTAACACCGGTGCCGGCTCCTCCAGACCTCAACACAACAACAACAATCATAATGATGATCACGATGCTCACCCCTAGACTTTCTACCCTCTCTCCCAAAACTTCGACTTTATTCACATCATGAAAAAGCAACCCACCTCCCACTTCTAGCCCTGCCTACACATTCATGTCTCCGCAGATCTCTTCCTTTATCTAAGTAAAGCTTATATCTACCATTTCTAGTGGTAACATTTTAATATCATCTTATCTGCACATTAATAAAGCTTTTGAAGAGTTTGGGATTCACAAAGCTCTTGCAACATTCTCTCAGCCACTCATTTCCTGTCCATCTATAAATTTTGCCAGGCCAAGCATTCACAAATTTTCTCTTCTTCTACCTATTCCCTCATTTGTCTGTCCTCTTCTTTGCCTTAATGCATTCATTATTAAACCATTTCTATATGACATAATTCCTAATCTGATATATGATATGCAATAGCTGAGTGTTCTCTCATATTCCTCCCAAAAGATTTTGTACATTACCTGTACAGATTTGACATTAAAAATGGTCCCCAGTCAATACCTGGAAGAAGATTGTTAATTCCCCTGCAGTCTCGTTTTTTTATAATTTTCCTAATTTCCTTTTTTGTTCCCTCTCTCTCAAGCAAAATATCTTTGATGATATATTCCATCAACAACATGCTGCATCCACTTATTCTATTAGGCAGCTCATACTTTCTTTTGCCAATATCCAAAATATTATCTGTGAACAATACCCGAGCAGTGATACTTCATCTCCTTTCTTGGTCCTTTGTTGGCATAAAATAATTTCCTTGCATAAAACCTAAGAATACTGCCCCCCCCCCTAAAAATAATCCTCATTACTAGCTTGGTCAAGACTATTCCAGTATATTTCTTTATGATTAAAACCCCCAATATCTGATATCTCACACTTCCCTCACATGCAATATTTACATATGAATGTATCACTTAAAGTGCATCCATATTACTTTCTACATATACCTCTAGTGCTTATTGTTTCCTTAGTGCGATATATATTTAATTGTGTTGCTCTGTGAACCTGCATTTCAGTAACTTACAATAAAATCTCTGAACTTACTTGCTATGACAATAATTACTTCCTCAATCTGGATCCTTTCACATACAAGCCATGATAACCCTCCTCCTATTCTCTCAGATCTCTCAACCCTCATTGTTGCATAACCCTACTGAAAAACCACTAACAAAGGACAATTCTATACTTCATTTTCTTTCTCCAATTGCAAATATATCTGCCTTGTTTTCATGCATCCCCTTCTTTAATTCTACTGCCATAGAAGCTACTCCATCAGTATTAGTGCACAGTAACCTTATTGAGGTTATATACATTGGTATTTTAAAATTTTCTCTAGTACCTCTTAATTTGGATGAATATTAAAGGAAAAATATCTCGGCTCTGCCTTATTTCTGTGACCTTTTAATCTTACAATTTCATGTCGCCAGTTTTATAACTTTCCGTCTCTTCCATCTTCTTAAATGGTCAGTTGAATACTGAGCATTCTGGAGTGTCTTCAAGATATTTTGTCCTCATCAAGAAATTCTTGCATGTGTTCATTCTGTCAAAGGTTACCTTGATTACTCTTACCTTTCTTTTTCCAACCCATTTACTATGTCGGTGATTGCTTACAGCATTATCTAGATCACTTAATACTACAATGTTCCTTATCACTTCTAAAATCCTTGCCTTAGTATGTTTGTGTTTGCTGTGTAGATATATTAATAGAATACTTTATGTTAGATACGATACTTTCCGGTTGAGTACGATGGCGTGGCAGATTTCCACTGGGGAGGTTTGTGTTGTTGTTATTGTTGGCGGTGAATACAAATGCGCCAAATCACTGAGCTACTGGATGTATTGGATCTGAGGGAGAATAGCTTGTGCCTCTAATTTGCAACAATCATACAGACACATATACACTGATACAGATGGTGGCACTGGAAAACATACAAACAGTTGACTATAAAGAGACAGTAATCAAAAAAATGAAAGACGTTGTGATGGAAAGGGCAAACCCACTCGTCAGAAAGGCACTTGATAAGGAGAAGACAGTGGTAATCTCAGGCATAAGTGAATCCCAACAGCCAACATGGCAGGAGAGACTTGAAGAAAATAAAGCTAGGATTGTAGATCTGATAAGAAAGCTTGGAGTAGTTTGTGGTCCTGAGGATATTGTAAACATACACCAACTAGGTAAATATTCGAGGGAAGGAAAGCCGAGACCAACAAAAGTAACCTTTGAGAGAGGGGAAACATGTAGGGAAATATTGTTGAGAAAAAAGAGTCTAAAAGACCTTCAAGAATTCAAAGAAGTGTTCATTAGACGATACAGAACACAGGAAGAGATGGGAAAGATCAAAACTTCTTGCAAGAAGCAAGAAGGTTAAATGATGAAAGAAATGAAGAACAGAAGAAAAATTTTCATTACAGAGTTCTTCCAGACAAAGGGGAGATAAAGAAGATAATGACAGAAGATCAGGGGATGGGGCCTCATTACGATTGTTATACACAAATGCTGATGGATTAGCTGGTAAGGCAGTAGAATTAAAAGATAGGATTCACAACAGTAAGGCAGATATAGTAGCAATTACAGAGACTAAGTTCAGTGAGGACATAAACAGTGTCACAGTTTTTCCTAAGGGCTTCAGAATACTAAGGATTGAAAGATCTGAGAGGACTGGTGGAGGGATAGCACTGCTCATAAGTGAAAGGATTCAAGTTGAAGAAATAAACTTGGCTATAGAAAGTGAGTTCAAGGAATTTCTTGTTGCTCGCATAAATACTGGGTCAGAGAGCATTATAATAACTGTTGTATACAACCCACCAAGGAACCAAAATAGGCTTGAAGTTTATGAGGAAAGTCATATAGGTACTATTGAAGTCATAAACTCAGTTGTTAACATGGCACGGGAAAAAGTGTAGGATTTTGATTATGGGAGACTTTAATCATAAAGAGATAGATTGGATAAATCTTGACCCACACAGTGGTGAGGACTCATTCGGGGCAAGATTCCTAGATTGCGTACAAGGGAATTTCCTACACCAACATGTAATGGAACCAACAAGGGCCAGGGGTGGGGATGAGTCATCACTACTTGATCTAGTGTTCACAGATAATGTGTTGGATATTGAAAAAATTGAGTATGAACCACTAATTGGAAAGAGTGACCACTGTGTGTCGTTGATGGAGTATATCATTGAAGATATTCTTCCTAAGAGTAGAGGCACTGAGGACATGAGGAGGAACTATCCGAAAGGAGATTACATCAAAATGAATGAGCTTTTTGCAGTTATTGACTGGAGAACCTTATTTTACAACAAATCTGTACAAGAAATGTATGACATCTTTTGTGAGAAATATGGGAAGATAGTAGATTGCTGCATACCTGTCACCAAAGTAGTTGTAATTCATGCCAGAGAGAAATAGTTCGATAATGGGTGTAAAAGAGCTAAGGAGTGGAGAGACAAATGCTGGAAAAGGAATAGGAGGAGAAAAAACATAAATGTGTGGCAAACCTACAAAAGAGCAAGAAATGACTACCTAAGTAAAAGGAGAGAGGCAGAGAGAGACTATGAGAGGGACATCACCAGGAAGGCTAAAGAAAATCCCAAGCTTTTCCACAGCTTTATCAGAGGAAAACTGAAGGTAAAAGAACAGGTTTTAAGGCTAAAGAGGGCGGATGGAAGCATCACTGAGACGGATGAAGATAATCTGCAAAGAATTGAACAAGGAGTTTCAGTCAGTATTTACAGTAGAAAATACCCCACCCCCTCAGATTGCAGTGATAGAAGCTCAAGGGCCGGTATTAGAGAACATCAACCTTACAGCCACAGAGGTATGCAAAGCGCTGATGGATTTAGATGTTCATAAAGCTACAGGTCCTGATGACATATCCCCTCATGTGCTTTAAAAAATGCGCAAACACAATATCAGTGGCACTAAGTATCATATTTAAGGAGTCACTGGAGTTGGGGGAGATTCCAAGATGCTGAAAACAAGCAAATGTGATACCTATCTTCAAAAAGGGAAGGAGGGATACGGCTCTGAACTATAGACCAGTTTCCTTGACCAGCATTGTTTGCAAAGTTATGGAGAAACTACTAAGGAAACATATCTCTCTTCACTTGGAATCCTTCAGCTTTTTGTCAGTGAGGCAACATGGCTTCAGAGAAGGTAGATCAACAGTAACAAACTTATTAGAATTTTATGATGAGGTAAGCCAAATCTTACAGGAAAGAGAGGGCTGGGCAGATTGCATATTCCTAGACTTCCAGAAAGCGTTTGACACTGCTTCACATGGGAGACTTATTAGGAAGCTACAATCAATGGCTAGAATAGGTGGAAATGTTTTGGAATGGATAAAAACTTACTTAGAAGGAAGGGAACAGAGGGTTAGAGTAAGACACTCAGTGTCTGAATGGAGAAGAGTTAGTAGTGGGGTTCCACAGGGTTCAGTTTTAGGGCCACTTTTGTTCCTTGTATATGTAAATGACCTACCAGAGTCTGTAAATTCATTCATGAATATGTTTGCAGATGATGCAAAGATTGTGAAGAAAGTAAAAAACGAGAACAATGGTAGAGAACTTCAGGAGGATCTAAATAATCTGCATGAGTGGTCAGAAAAGTGGCTAATGAAATTCAATACTTCAAAATGTAAGGTAATGAGAATGGGTACAAGTGCAAGAAGGCCCAAGCTTGACTACTCGGTGGCTGGAGTACAACTTCAAGAGACAGAAAATGAGAGAGATCTAGGAGTAAACATACTGGCAGATTTGTCTCCAGAAATACATATAAATGGCATAGTAAGGGCAGCATATGCAGTCTTATCAAATGTAAAGGTAGCCTTCAGGCACATGGACAAGGAAATGTTCAGAAATATTTATGTAACCTATGTGAGGCCAAAACTCGAATATGCAGCCCCCTTTTGGAATCCGCACTTGAAAAAGCACATAGCTAAGCTTGAAAAAGTTCAAAGACATGCCACGAAACTGGTGCCAGAAATACGCAATCTCAGTTATGATGAGAGGCTGAGGGAATTAGACTTCCCATCACTCGAAGCTAGAAGAGTGAGGGGGGATATGGTGACAGTCTTTAAATTCCTTAATGGTTATGATAGAGCGGATAGGGATCGATATTTTGATATGGCTGGCTCTAGAACTAGAGGTCATAGTTTGAAGCTTCGTAAGAAAACTTCTTTGCAGGATGTAAGGAAATACTTTTTCAGTGTAAGAGTAGTTGATAACTGGAATTCGCTAAGCGAGGAGGTAGTTAATGCTATCTCAATCCATAGTTTTAAGGACAGGTATGATAAGTATCACTAAGTATAAAATGGAACCGATGAGGAGACGGGAAGATACGAGCTTTGGGCTCTTTCTCGTAAACACAATTAGGTAATCACAATTAGGTAATCACAGCTATTCTATGTGCATATTCTTCATCTTCAATAGCATTGAATTATAATACCGCAGGATGTGTTGGAGTCACCAGTTCCTAGGAGTAAGTGCTGTTTATTAGATGCTTTTATAAACTAGTTTAGATAATAGACTTCTGATTTGAAGGATGTGTTATTATCGTCTTGCACATGGTGCCCCAATTGAGGACTGAAGGAATTTCCTGCTGCCGGTTCCGTTAGGAAAAGCTTGCGCTAGGTTAGGCCTAGGGCCTAATGGAAAAGCTAGGATACTTGTGATTAGGCCTAGGCTATTGATAATTGTGTATTATATAATTTATGCTAGAACTAAAAATTTTTTTTGCTCATCATGGCACAGTATAAGCCTTCCCTGCAATTAGATTTTGTTGACCTGAATTGGAATAGGTTTTTACACAGTATGAAACCTTCCGGCAGTTGACGGAATCAAATAGTAAACCAGGAGAATTTCAGGTGGCTAGCCTTAAATATTATATAGGTCCGGAGTATGAGGAGATTATGAAAACATTTAATTTTTCGACAAAGGAGGACAAGGACTACAAATGGTAGTAGAGAAATTTAAGAATTCAGTTTTCACCACTGAAGAATGTGTTAAGATTTCGTCTGGTGTTTTATCGGCTCACGCAGCAACCACATGTGGATACTGAAGTCTACCTTCGTGCTTTGTCATCAGTGTCTAAGTATTGTGATTTTACTAATAGTAAGGAAAGCATTTGCAATCAGTTTGTTGCTGGAATCCTGAATGAGGATCTAGCAGAGAAGAAAGAGCTATTGTATTATTCAAAAGATGGGGTCTTGACTTTTGATGACGTTGTAGAGTATGCTCGGATGTATAATAATTTCCATGTGGGTAGGAAGCAAGAGAAAGAGCAAAGTAAGAGTGTTAATGAGGTGAAATTCTTAAGAGGTGAAAAGGAAGCAACTACGACCATAGAAAATAAGTGTAAATTTTGTTGGCGTTCCCATTTACCTCGTGAATGCCCGGCTATGGGAAAACATGCAATAAATGCCAGAGTGAAATAATTTTGCAGCAATGTGTAAAGGGACTAATAGTGAGGTGGATGCAGTAGATAAGAGTCATCAATCAGATTCTACTTCTGCAGGAAAAGAGCTGGAGTGTGCTCAAGAACACTCTAGTTTCATTGGAAGCAGAAGTGGAAGATTTTGTAGGTGGCATTGTAAGAAATTTGCCAGTGACCAGCCATCATTTACAAAGGATTAAGGTAGAACATTGGCTGTGGATGTGGTGTCAGAGTCAGACCCTCTAAGAGTTGCACTAGGGTTGGGAGACTAGGCAGTGGACTTTAAGGTGGATACGGGTGCTGATGTAACCATTATAAATTATAGCACCTATCAGAGAGTCACAACCACTTTGGGACTTGAAGTTTTGAATAAAGCAGAAAGGAAATTTTCTTTCCTGCAGATTGAGTGGATGTTATAGGGGTGTTTTGTACCTAGTAGAGAACAAGAGTAAGAAGTTGTATGACAGAATGTACGTGTTGAGCCCAAAGAGCAAATCAGACAATTTGATTAGTAGGAGTGCAGCATTGGAGTTGCAATCAGAGTTTTTATGGGGAGTATCGAGGTTGAAAAATAACTTTTTGGCTTTGGGAGATAGAAGACCGAGCCAGTGAGTTTATGTTTAAGACAGGAGGCCATCCCATTCAGATTAAGATGTGCTAGGTCAGTGGCTATAACGTTGATATCTATTGTTAAAGAGAATCTTAGCAATCTTGAGAAGTCTGACGTCATTGAGAAGGTAACCCACCCTACAGAATGGATCAGTCCCATGGTAACAGTGGTGAAACCTAATGCAGTGCTTTTGGAGGTAGATTTTGTGTGGACTGCAGACAGTTTAATGAGTATTTGAAGAGAGAGATTTTTTCAATTTCCACTTTTGATGATGTTGCTAAATTTCTGGGGCACTCCATTAGTGCGGAAGGAGTCAGATTAAATCCAGAGAAGGTAAAGGTAAATTTGAACATGGATAGACATTCAGATGAACAAGAGTTAAGAAGACAATTGAGTATGGTCAATTTTTTGGCTAGGTTTCTGCCAAGGTTACAAGACACCATTCAACTGCTTACCCTTCTGTTGTCTACAAAGAATGCTTGGGTTTGTGAACAAGACCAAGGGAAGGCATTTCAGGCTTTGAAGAAAATTTTGACTTCGGCTCCGGGTCTGTTATTTTGATTCCAGTAAGCCTACCAAGGTTTCTGCAGCTGCTAGTTTGTACGGATTAGGAGGAGTGTTAATGCAGAGATATAGTATTGCATGGAGGCCTGTAGCATTTTATTCAAGATTGCTGTCCGTTACAGAACAAAAGTAACGAGAAGTAATGAGAAAGAGTGCCTCGCAGCCACGTAGGCATGTGAAAGGTTTCAGTAGTTTCTGATAGGAGTCTCTTTTACTTTTGAGACTTACCATGACCCATTGATACAACTATTAAATTCCAAGAAGTTACATTTGGTGCCAGTTAGATGCCAATGGATGCTAATGAAATTGGTAATATTTTCATTGGTGGCTGAGTATACGCCAGGGAAATTCATGGCAGTGGCAGATGCCTTATCACTGTTTACGGGTGAGAATAGTGATCAGATGGAAGTTTTTCATCGGATGCAGAAGTGGAAGATTTTCTAGGTGTCTTTGTAGTAAATTTGCCAGTGACCAGCAACCATTTACAGAGGATTAAGGTAGAAGAAGCCAAGGTCAAGGTCTTATATTTAGTAATCAGCTTTGTATTAGAATATTGGCCAGAGTCTGCTGGTAATGATGCAGGTTTGTGTATGTACTGGGCAGCCAGGAGTTATCTAAGTGTGGTGGGGGGAGGCTTCTTGCTGTATAATGATAGGATTTTCATTCCAGAATCTCTGCATAAGGAAATGTTGCAGAGAATTTACTCAGAGGGACATTTATGTCTGAATAAATGTAGGAAAAGAGCTCAGGATTCAGTATGGTAGACTAATTTGGGTCCAGATTTAAAATGGTGGATTGATAATTGCTTTTTATGTCTACAGAATAGTTGGCAACAAAGGACAGAACCTCTCAGGCCAACGGTGTTGCCCGAAATGCACTGGTTGAAAATAGGAGCCGGTCTTTGTTCTTACAAATGGAAGGAGTATTTAATAGTAGTTGACTATCACAGTAGATGGGTTGTGATAGCATATTTAAATAAATCTACATCATCATTTGTTACAGGGAAGCTGAAAAATATATTCGCCAAATTTGGTATACCGGAGGTGATGGTGTCGGACATTGGGCCACAGGTTAGGTCCACAGCTTTCTGACAGTTTGCATTAGATTATGGGTTTCAACATTGTAATTCTAACCCTCATTTCCCCCAAAGAGCAATGATGTGCCAAGAGGGCAGTGCAGACTGCCAAGAGACTATTATTCCAAGATGATGTGTTTTTGGCATTGATGGCATACAGGGCTTCTCCACTGGATACTGCAGGACGTTCTCCAGCTCAGTTGTTGATGAGCAAGCGGATTAGGACAAGGCTGCCTATGATCAAATCCAAGTTGATTCTGCAATGGCCATATTTGCAAAATATGGCTGAAAGTGTTACTAGAATTAAGGCAGCATCGGTCCAGAGTTATGACAGACATCATGGAGCCTGGGCATTGCCTCCAGTAGGAGTGGAATCACCAGTTCTCCTAAAATCTGATGGATTAAATAAATGGGAAGGAAATTCCACTTAAGTAGGGTCATAAGTTGGAATAGATCTTACATTGTAAATGTGATGGTGTTTTGCTCAAAGTCACCAGAGGCTGTAGTTGATGCCTTATTAGTTATGTCGTTAACCAGTAACTATCTTTTATAACTAAAAAATCTCACTCCTTGCATTTTGCAGATTATGATTATTTGCAAATATATTTTGCATATATTGCTTAATATTCTTGTACATGTAGAAATTATGAGCCTATATAAAATCTCTCTCCTATTTCTGTTTTCTGTTCATTTTTTTCTCCTAGCGAGCCTGTTAGATATGTTGTTTACACAATTTTCTTATATAATTGTGTTAATAAATTTTGTTATGTTATGAAAATTGCTCCTGCTGATAATTTTGTTATTAATTTGACTCTGCTGATATATCATTACCCTGTCTAGATATATTTCAGTAGCTTCTTTACTATTTGAATATTTAAAATTCCTCTCCTGCAAAGCAAAGAACATGCTGGAGATTGTTTGCTAGTAACCCATTTTACATATAAATATTTCTTGTTTCTTTTGTTTGCTTCCACTGTCTCTTCCATGCATCTCTGCCATAATTGCCTGCCAGGGACCACCATTACAGTAGACCCTCGTATTGTATATGAATGAATTACTGCTCTGAATATACATCCTATGGGGGGGCCAAATGATGACGTCAAAAAGAGGGAAGCTTGATCACTCTCATTTGGCAGTCAAACTTCCTAGAGGCAAGATCTCGCCTCAGCAGTCCCAAATTTAATTCTTTGACCTGGAAATCACCGCCGATATACATTGATAAGACCAAGGGCTAGGATGGTTGCCTTCTTGCAAAGGATCTTGTTTTGGTAATGATTACATCTGCCAAAACAAGTCCTTTGTAAGAAGGCAACCGTCCTAGTCCTTGGTTGAAAAGGGAGTCCTTGACGTAAAACCGGAACATATATTGATAAGAAATTTCTTTCATTGCAGGTGCCAAAATACAAATTTCGCCCTCAGAAGATTGCTCATTATCACGTAACAATCAGTCCCTTCTCTTAAACGAATTCTAATTTCATTTCACCCCTTTCTATCAAACATAAATTAAGCATTTTAAGTCAATATTCGTAAATTAAGTGTTTTCTTTGCTATAAATTGCAAAATAATTAATAATTTGAATAAAGTGTTTTATGTAAAATCTCGTAAATAAAGTGATTTACTATATAAATTGCAAATAATTAATCATTCAACTCAAGCATTTTATGCAATAATCTGCAAATAATCAATAAGTAATTTTGCCCAGTTGGAATTGCAAATATTTCTTGCAATCACAATTTAATGAATACATTCTGCATTTATCTTGCTGATGCTTCATCTATTGGGAATAAAGTGTTTTGAGTTATAAGTTGCAAATACATCAAATGGTGGTTTTGCCCCTTTGACACTGAAAATATTTCTTGCTAACCAAAAATAGAATGAATACATATTTATCTCATAGATTCTTCCTTTATCATAAATAAAGTATTTTACCATAAAAATTGCAAATATTTGATAAGTAATTTTGCCCTACTGGCATTGTAATTGCTTATTGTAACCACTAATTTAAGGAATGCATACTGCATTTGTCTCACTTACTCTTCACTTATTGTAAATAAATTGTTTTACGTTAATGGCGGCAAATAATTAATGATTTTGTATGTTCTTCTGGTAGCGTAAATATTTCTGGTTAGCTGTGACTAACCAATATATTTTCATCCAGTAAAATAATATTGGAAACTCATTATTTGTGTGCTCGTCCCTTCAATTTTCCCATTAGTAACAGTGTGTCATTTCTGTTTCTGCAATTGCAGTGTCATTTATTCCACTCTGCCTGTGTGACAGAGGTAATCGTCAAGTTGAGGCCAAAGTCTTGGCATTCATCTGTGGTGCCGGGAATCAAAATCGTGCTCGTCACCTCCGTGATTCAAGGCAGCATTTCATATTTTTAAGTCTTAATTTGTTCCAGCTATCCAAAACTTATTTTTTTTTTCAATGTGTCATTGCATTTCCAAATTTATAAGGAAGTTGAATTCCGATTTTCATTTAACTGAGTAGTGGTATGAGGCTCTGTCCTGTCTGATTGCGAGTTCATAACCGAGTTCAGTAACTTGAGTCCCCTTAGTAAAACAGAAACTTAACAACAACATCCCCACAGTAGGAAAGAGAAGGCACATCAAGTCTTTACCTATGGTTTTGATACAAGCTCTGATAGGTATAGTAGACTCGCCACTCCTATGGGGATGTCAGAGCAAGCACCACTTCCTACACCTGCCTAAGAGAGTGATCCCTTTGTAATGGAGGAAGGGACGAGGCCGGAGAGGGAGAATAATGGTGAACTCCAGTATGGTATTACTGTAATAAGTTTACTTTTTGCAGTTTGTTTGTTTTTTCTCTTTCTTTTTTTTTTTGTTAGCCTTGAAGGAGGGAACACAGATTTAATTTTGCTTTGGAGGGGGGAAATATGTGTAGATATATAAATAGAATACTGTATGTTAGGTATAATGCTTTTCGGTTGAGTACAATGGCGTGGGAGATTTCCGCTGGGGAGGTCTCTGTTGTTGTTTTTGTTGGCAGTGACTACGAACGTGAAAAATCATCGAGCTACTGTATGTATTGGATCCGAGTGAGTATAGCTTGTGCCTTCACTTTTCTACTAGAAAGATAAAAACAAACAGCTGAATGACAACCTAAAGGAATTAGATGTTAGTTCACTGCTCTCTTCTGAGAGAGACGAGATTGCTGCTTGGAATGTCCAGATTAAGGAAAACATTGAACAGTTCAGAAAAGAGTTCCAGGAGCTGAATATGGAAAATGATGCCATTAAAACTTCCTTTGCTGATGCACTAAAGGGGAATGTGGCAGTAAAAGAGGCTGTAAAGGTGGTGGCACTGGAAAACATACAAACAGTTGACTATAAAGAGACAGTAATCGAAAAAATGAAAGACGTTGAGATGGAAAGGGCAAACCCACTCATCAGACAGGCACTTGATAAGGAGAAGACAGTGGTAATCACAGGCATAAGTGAATCCCAGTAGCCAACATGGCAGGGGAGACTTGAAAAAAATAAAGCTAGGGTTGTAGACCTGATAAGAAAGCTTGGAGTAGTATGTGGTCCTGAGGATATTGTAACCATACACCAACTAGGTAAATATTCAAGGGAAGGAAAGTCGAGACCAACAAAAGTAACCTTTGAGAGAGGGGAAACATGTAGGGAAATATTGTTAAGAAAAAAAAGTCTTAAAGACCTTCAAGAATTCAAAGAAGTGTTCATTAGACGATACAGAACACAGGAAGAGATGGGAAAGATCAAAAACTTCTTGCAAGAGGCAAGAAGGTTAAATGATGAAAGAAATGAAGAAGAGAAGAAAAATGTTCATTACAGAGTTCTTCCAGACAAAGGGGAGATAAAGAAGATAATGACAGAAGGTCAGGGGATGGGGCCTCATTAAGACAAGAGCCAGGGGTGGGGATGAACCATCACTACTTGATCTAGTGTTCACAGATAATGTGTTGGATATTGAAAATATTGAGTATGAACCACCAATTGGAAAGAGTGACCACTGTGTGTTGTTGATGGAGTATATCATTGAAGATATTCTTCCTGAGAGTAGAGGCACTGAGGACATGAGGAGGAACTATCCGAAAGGAGATTACATCAAAATGAATGAGCTTTTTGCAGTTATTGACTGGAGAACCTTATTTTACAACAAATCTGTACAAGAAATGTATGACATCTTTTGTGAGAAATATGGGAAGATAGTAGATTGCTGCATACCTGTCACCAAAGTAGGTGTAATTCATGCCAGAGAGAAATGGTTCGATAATGGGTGTAAAAGAGCTAAGGAGTGGAGAGACAAATGCTGGAAAAGGTATAGGAGGAGAAAAAACATAAATGCCTGGCAAGCCTACAAAAGAGCAAGAAATGACTACCTAAGTAAAAGGAGAGAGGCAGAGAGAGATTATGAGAGGGACATCACCAGGAAGGCTAAAGAAAATCCCAAGCTTTTCCACAGCTTTATCAGAGGAAAACTGAAGGTAAAAGAACAGGTTTTAAGGCTAAAGAGAGCGGATGGAAGCATCACTGAGACGGACGAAAAGATCTGCAAAGAATTGAACAAGGAGTTTCAGTCAGTATTTACAGTAGAAAATACCCCACCCCCTCAGATTGCAGTGATAGAAGCTCAAGGGCCGGTATTAGAGAACATCAACCTTAAAGCCACAGAGGTATGCAAAGCGCTGATGGATTTAGATGTTCATAAAGCTACAGGTCCTGATGACATATCCCCTCATGTGCTTAAAAAATGCGCAAACACAATATCAGTGGCACTAAGTATCATATTTAAGGAGTCACTGGAGTCGGGGGAGATTCCAAGATGCTGGAAACAAGCAAATGTGATACCTATCTTCAAAAAGGGAAGGAGGGATATGGCTCTGAACTATAGACCAGTTTCCTTGACCAGCATAGTTTGCAAAGTTATGGAGAAACTACTAAGGAAACATATCTCTCTTCACTTGGAATCCTTCAACTTTTTGTCAGTGAGGCAACATGGCTTCAGAGAAGGTAGATCAACAGTAACAAACTTATTAGAATTTTATGATGAGGTAAGCCAAATCTTACAGGAAAGAGAGGGCTGGGCAGATTGCATATTCCTAGACTTCCAGAAAGCGTTTGACACTGTTCCACATGGGAGACTTATTAGGAAGCTGCACTCAATGGATAGAGTAGGTGGAAATGTTTTGGAATGGATAAAAACTTACTTAGAAGGAAGGGAACAGAGGGTTAGAGTAAGACACTCAGTGTCTGAATGGAGAAGAGTTAGTAGTGGAGTTCCACAGGGTTCAGTTTTAGGGCCACTTTTGTTCCTTGTATATGTAAATGACCTACCAGAGTCTGTAAATTCATTCATGAATATGTTTGCAGATGATGCAAAGATTGTGAAGAAAGTAAAAAACGAGAACAATGGTAGAGAACTTCAGGAGGATCTAAATAATCTGCATGAGTGGTCAGAAAAGTGGCTAATGAAAATCAATACCTCAAAATGTAAGGTAATGAGAATGGGTACAAGTGCAAGAAGGCCCAAGCTTGACTACTCGGTGGCTGGAGTACAACTTCAAGAAACAGAAAATGAGAGAGATCTAGGAGTAAACATACTGGCAGATTTGTCTCCAGAAATACATATAAATGGCGTAGTAAGGGCAGCATATGCATTCTTATCAAATGTAAGGGTAGCCTTCAGGCACATGGACAAGGAAATGTTCAGAAATATTTATGTAACCTATGTGAGGCCAAAACTCGAATATGCAGCCCCCTTTTGGAATCCGCACTTGAAAAAGCACATAGCTAAGCTTGAAAAAGTTCAAAGACATGCCACGAAACTGGTGCCAGAAATACGCAATCTCGGTTATGATGAGAGGCTGAGGGAATTAGACTTGCCATCACTCGAAGCTAGAAGAGTAAGGGGGGATATGGTGACAGTCTTTAAATTCCTTCATGGTTATGATAGAGTGGATAGGGATCGATATTTCGATATGGCTGGCTCTAGAACTAGAAGTCATAGTTTGAAGCTTCGTAAGAAAACTTCTTTGCAGGATGAAAGGAAATACTTTTTCAGTGTAAGAGTAGTTGATAATTGGAATTCGCTAAGCGAGGAGGTAGTTAATGCTATCTCAATCCATAGTTTTAAGGACAGGTACGATAAGTATCACTAAGTCTAAAATGGAACCGATCAGGAGACGGGAAGATACGAGCTTTGGGCTCTTTCTCGTAAACACAAATAGGTAATCACAATTAGGTACTCACACAAATGCTGATGGATTAGCTGGTAAGGCAGTAGAATTAAAAGATTGGATTCACAACAGTAAGGCAGATATAGTAGCAATTACAGAGACTAAGTTGAGTGAGGACATAAACAGTGTCACAGTTTTTCCTAAGGGTTTCAGAATACTAAGGGTTGAAAGATCTGAGAGGACTGGTGGAGGGAGAGCACTGCTCATAAGTGAAAGGATTCAAGTCGAAGAAATAAACTTGGCTATAGAAAGTGAGTTCAAGGAATTCCTTGTTGCTCGCAAAAATACTGGGTCAGAGAGCATTAAAATACCTGTTGTATGCAACCCACCAAGGAACCAAAATAGGCTTGAAGTTTATGAGGAAAGTCATATAGGTACTATTGAAGTCATAAACTCAGTTGTTAACATGGCACGGGGAAAAAAATGTAGGATTTTGATTATGGGAGACTTTAATCATAAAGAGATAGATTGGATAAATCTTGACCCACACAGTGGTGAGGACTCATTCGGGGCAAGATTCCTAGATTGCGTACAAGGGAATTTCCTACACCAACATGTAATAGAACCAACAAGGGCCAGGGGTGGGGATGAGCCATCACTACTTGATCTAGTGTTCACAGATAATGTGTTGGATATTGAAAAAATTGAGTATGAACCACCAGTTGGAAAGAGTGACCACTGTGTGATGTTGATGGAGTATATCATTGAAGATATTCTTCCTGAGAGTAGAGGTACTGAGGACATGAGGAGGAACTATCGGAAAGGAGATTACATCAAAATGAATGAGCTTTTTGCAGTTATTGACTGGAGAACCTTATTTTACAACAAATCTGTACAAGAAATGTATGACATCTTTTGTGAGAAATATGGGAAGATAGTAGATTGCTGCATACATGTCACCAAAGTAGGTGTAATTCATGCCAGAGAGAAATGGTTCGATAATGGGTGTAAAAGAGCAAAGGAGTGGAGAGACAAATGCTGGAAAAGGCATAGGAGGAGAAAAAACATAAATGCCTGGCAAACCTACAAAAGAGCAAGAAATGACTACCTAAGTAAAAGGAGAGAGGCAGAGAGAGATTATGAGAGGGACATCACCAGGAAGGCTAAAGAAAATCCCAAGCTTTTCCACAGCTTTATCAGAGGAAAACTGAAGGTAAAAGAACAGGTTTTAAGGCTAAAGAGAGCGGATGGAAGCATCACTGAGACGGATGAAGAGATCTGCAAAGAATTGAACAAGGAGTTTCAGTCAGTATTTACAGTAGAAAATACCCCACCCCCTCAGATTGCAATGATAGAAGCTCAAGAGCCGGTATTAGAGAACATCAACCTTACAGCCACAGAGGTATGCAAAGCGCTGATGGATTTAGATTTTCATAAAGCTACAGGTCCTGATGACATATCCCCTCATGTGCTTAAAATATGCGCAAACACAATATCAGTGGCACTAAGTATCATATTTAAGGAGTCACTGGAGTCGGGGGAGATTCCAAGATGCTGGAAACAAGCAAATGTGATACCTATCTTCAAAAAGGGAAGGAGGGATATGGCTCTGAACTATAGACCAGTTTCCTTGACCAGCATAGTTTGCAAAGTTATGGAGAAACTACTAAGGAAACATATCTCTCTTCACTTGGAATCCTTCAACTTTTTGTCAGTGAGGCAACATGGCTTCAGAGAAGGTAGATCAACAGTAACAAACTTATTAGAATTTTATGATGTGGTAAGCCAAATCTTACAGGAAAGAGAGGGCTGGGCAGATTGCATATTCCTAGACTTCCAGAAAGCGTTTGACACTGTTCCACATGGGAGACTTATTAGGAAGCTGCAATCAATGGCTAGAATAGGTGGAAATGTTTTGGAATGGATAAAAACTTACTTAGAAGGAAGGGAACAGAGGGTTAGAGTAAGACACTCAGTGTCTGAATGGAGAAGAGTTAGTAGTGGAGTTCCACAGGGTTCAGTTTTAGGGCCACTTTTGTTCCTTGTATATGTAAATGACCTACCAGAGTCTGTAAATTCATTCATGAATATGTTTGCAGATGATGCAAAGATTGTGAAGAAAGTAAAAAAAGAGAACAATGGTAGAGAACTTCAGGAGGATCTAAATAATCTGCATGAGTGGTCAGAAAAGTGGCTAATGAAATTCAATACTTCAAAATGTAAGGTAATGAGAATGGGTACAAGTGCAAGAAGGCCCAAGCTTGACTACTCGGTGGCTGGAGTACAACTTCAAGAGACAGAAAATAAGAGAGATCTAGGAGTAAACATACTGGCAGATTTGTCTCCAGAAATACATATAAATGGCGTAGTAAGGGCAGCATATGCATTCTTATCAAATGTAAGGGTAGCCTTCAGGCACATGGACAAGGAAATGTTCAGAAATATTTATGTAACCTATGTGAGGCCAAAACTCGAATATGCAGCCCCCTTTTGGAATCCGCACTTGAAAAAGCACATAGCTAAGCTTGAAAAAGTTCAAAGACATGCCACGAAACTGGTGCCAGAAATACGCAATCTCAGTTATGATGAGAGGCTGAGGGAATTAGACTTACCATCACTCGAAGCTAGAAGAGTGAGGGGGGATATGGTGACAGTTTTTAAATTCCTTCATGGTTATGATAGAGTGGATAGGGATCGATATTTTGATATGGCTGGCTCTAGAACGAGAAGTCATAGTTTGAAGCTTCGTAAGAAAACTTCTTCGCAGGATGTAAGGAAATACTTTTTCAGTGTAAAAGTAGTTGATAATTGGAATTCGCTAAGCGAGGAGGTAGTTAATGCTATCTCAATCTATAGTTTTAAGGACAGGTATGATAAGTATCACTAAGTATAAAATGGAACCGATCAGGAGACGGGAAGATACGAGCTTTGGGCTCTTTCCCGTAAACACAATTAGGTAATCACAATTAGGTAATCACATTGGTGCAGCTATGCTATGTGCATGTTATTCGTCTTCAATAACACTGAATTATAATACCACCGGATGTGTTGGAGTCGCTGGTTCCCCGGAGTAAGTGCTGTTTAAGAGATGCTTTTATAAACCTAGCTTAGGTAAAAGATACTGATCTGTAGGATGTGTTATTACCGTCCTGCACATCTGCCCTTTCAAGTTAGACTTCTAACATTCACATATACATGATATCATCACTGACATTTCTTTATCAAGTGCCTGTTTAATCAAAAGGATTGCTAATTCAGTCACAACCCCTGTTATTTTTTCTATTACTGTTTTCCTGTAATCAACTGTACCCACCTTTTCCAGTACCACATCTTTCACTGTCTCTTTGCTATATCAGTATTAATATTTTTTTCTTTATCTGAATATGTATGTTTAAAACTCTCCTTTTCTGTATTCGGCAACAGAATATCTCCTCTGAACTGTTCACTACATTCCTTTATCAGACATTCCAAACAATTATTTCCTCTCTCATAAGATAGGAGTACACTAAAATTTCATCCACTTAAGCTATCACTCAACTTGTTGTTATTTTCCTCTAGTTTGGAAATTCTATTATCCAGCTCTTTCTTTCTTTCTTCAAGTGTTCTGATTTATTAAATAGCTTTTATTTTTTGTCCTTTTTTAATCATATTTCCAAATTATCTGTATCTTCT
The DNA here is from genome assembly GCA_037179515.1 of Halocaridina rubra. Classification (NCBI taxonomy): domain Eukaryota; kingdom Metazoa; phylum Arthropoda; class Malacostraca; order Decapoda; family Atyidae; genus Halocaridina; species Halocaridina rubra. Next base: position 4,357 of record JAXCGZ010009726.1, on the reverse strand, counting down.
CTGGATGAACGATCTTTCCTTGCTTTACTTTCTTATATTACTCTCAATTTTCTTTCCATATTTTCAATTTTTCATCTAAATACATTTGTAGAAACTCTTTAAATTCATTTCTCATTTTTTCATGACATTAACCTCTGTAGAAGTCCCCAGGAGCCATTTGGAGAAAATGCAGCTGCCATTATTGTTGTAGGAGAGATATTTGACATTAAATGTAATTTAAGATAATATTACACAAATTTACTTTCCCTCACAAAAATACATATTCAATATTAATCTTTTCATTTCCCAATATACCTCGTAATAAAGCTACTAACTTAAAGTTTCTCTTTTGTTTGGATAAACATCTATCAGGAGAAAAATCATAAAGAAAAGTCAAATTACTACTGTAATAAAGGCAAAAATCAGGTTTACAGAAAATTTAAGCAAATATGATAGGTGGTGTTGACAGCTTTGCACTTCCTTTCTATAATCATGACTACCTTTCGTCCCCTTGTCAGAAATAAAAAAAAATCTTCAAATTCTAGAGTGAACTAGAAATCAACATTTCCAAACAAGAATATGACAACCAGCAGCTGAGTGACAACCTGAATGAATTAAATGATAGTTTAATGCTCTCATCTTAAAGAGATGACATTTCAGCTTGGAATGTTCAGTTAAAGGAAAACATCGAACAGCTTAGAAAAATGTATCAGGAGCCGAATACAGAACATGAGGTCATGAAAAGTTCCTTTACAGATGCAGTAAAGCAAAGTGTGGCAGTAAAAGAGGCAGTGAGGGAGGATTCACATGATTAAGAAAAGTCAGTGGTAATCTCATGCATAAGTAAATCCCAGGAGTCAACATGGCAGGGGAGACTTGACAATAATAAGGCTAAGGGCTTAGACCTGATAAGGAAGCTTGGAGTAGTAAGTGGTCCAGGGGATACTGCCTATATGCACTGAACTGGTAAATATTTTAGGGAGAAAAGGGCAAGAATAATGAAAGCAACCATTGATAGAGGGGACACGTGTATTTACCTAATTGTAATTACCTAATTATTCTTACGGGAAAGAGCCCCATGCTCGTAACTCCCAGTCTCCTTGTCAGTTCCATTTTTGCACACAGTGATATTTATCATACTTATCCTTAAAACTATGGATTGAGTTAGCATTAACTACCTACTAGGCTAGCCAATTCCAATCATCAACTACTCGTACACTAGACAGTACTTCCTTACATCCTGCAAAGAAGTTATTTTATGAAGCTTCAAACTATGATCTTTAGTTCTAGTGCCAGCCATATCAGACTAAATTCCATGATGGAATTTAAAATCTGTCACCATATCCCCCCCCTCATTCTTCTAGCTTCGAGTGATAGTAAGTCTAATTTCGTCAGTCTCTCCTCATAACTGAGATTGCGTATTTCTGGCACCAGTTTTGTGACATGTCTTTGAACTTTTTCCAGTTTAACTAATTGCTTTTTCAAGTGTGGATTCCAAAAGGGGGTTGAATATTCAAGCTTTGGCTTCACATTGGTTACAAAAATATTTCTGAACATTACCTTCTCCACGTGCATTAGGGCTATCCTTACATGTGCTAAGAAAGAATTTGTTGCCCTTACTATGCCATTTATATACATTTCTGGAGATAAATCTGCCAGTATGTTTACTCCTAGATCTCTCTCATTCTCTCTCTCTCTTGAAGTTCTGCTTCTGCTATTGAGTATTCAAGCTTGGGCCTTCTCGCATTCATACCAATTCTCATTATCTTACATTTAGAAGTATTGAATTTTATTAGCCAATTTTCTAGCCACTCATGTAGACTATGTAGGTCTTACTGAAGTTCTCTACCATTGTTCTTGTCTCTTTCTTCACATTCTTTGCATCATCTGCAAACATATTCATGAATGAATATACATACTCTGGCAGGTCATTTACATATACAAGGAACAAAAGTGGCCATGAAACAGAACCCTGTGGAACTCCATTATTTATCCTTCTCCATTCAGATACTGTTTGATTCGAACCCTCTGTTCCCTTCCTTCTAAGTAAGATTTTATCCATTCTAAGATATTTCCACTTACTCTCACCATTATTTGCAGATTCTTAGTAAGTCCCCCATGTGGGACTGTATCAAAAGCATTGTAAAATTCTAAAAAGTTTGCTATTGTTGGTCTACACTCACTGAAGCCATATTGTCTCACTGACAAAATGTTGAGGGAATCCAAGTGAGGAAAGATGTGTTATCATAGTATTTTCTTCTTAATTCTACAAACTATGCTGGTCGAGAAAACAGGTCTATAGATTAGAGCTGCATCAATCCTTCCCTTTTTGAAGAGAGGTATCATGTTCACTTGTTTCCAGCATCTTGGAATCCCCCAAGATTTCAGATAAATGGAAACTTTTCTCTTTCCTTTTTCTGTCTCAGCATTCTATGAGAGGCAAAACATCAAAATGGAACCATTTCTGTCCCTAATCCCCCAACCAATGGTTGAGGGAGTGGTGGTAGAGGATCTCTAGGTGTTGTAGAGGGGGAGTAGCTCTTAGAAACCTGAAACAAACACTCAAGGACTTTGAGATCATTGTAATGAACCTGGATGATAAAATTTGAATTATGGATAGAGAAATGAAAGAGAATGAAATGCTTAAAGAGGTAATTAGATTTTTAGAGGAAGCATATTGGGCACAAGGGCAAGAGAGAAAAGAACTAGAAAAATGAATAAAGAGGCTGGAAGGAGAAAAGAGTGAACTAGAAACCAGAAATTCGAAACAAGGAGATAACAACAAACAGTTAAATGACAACCTGAATGACTTAAATGTTAGTTCACTGCTCTCTTCTGAGAGACACTAGATTTCAAGTTGGAATGTCTATATAAAGGAAAACATCGAACAGCATAGAGAAGAGTTTCAGGAGCTGAATATGGACATGATACCATGAAAGTTTCCTTTGCATATGCAGTAAAGGGGAATGAGGCAGTAAAAGAGGCCATGAGGGTGATGGTACTGGAAAACGTACAAACGATTGACTATAAAGAAGCAGTAATAGAAAAAATGAATGATGTGATTTAAAGGGCTAATCCACTGGTTAAACAGGCACTTGATAAAGAAAAGACAGTGGTAATCTCAGGCATAAGTGAATCCCAGGAGTCAACATGGCAGGGAAGACTTAACAAAATTAAAGCTTGGGTTTTAGACCTGACAAGGAAGCTTGGAGTAGTATGTGGTCCGGAGAATACTGTAAGCATTCACTCACTTGGTAAATGTTCTAGGAAGAGAAAGGCAAGAACAATGAAAGTATCCTTTGAGAGAGGGGACACATGTAGAGAAATATTGATGAGGAAAAAACAAAACAAAAAGACCTTCAAGAATTCACAACAGTGTTCATTAGACCATACAGAACACAGGAAGAGATCGAAAGGATTAAGTACTTGCTGCAAGAAGCTAGAAGATTAAATGAGGGAAGAAATGAAGAAGAGAAGAAAAAATTTTGTCTCAGAGTTCTTCCAGACAAAGGGGAGATAAAGAAGATAACGGTAGAAGACCAGGCGATAGGGCCTCATTAAGACTGCTGTACACAAATACTGATGGAAGCTGGTAAGGCAGTAGAATTAAAGGATAGGATTCACAACAGAAAGGCAGATATATTAGTGGTTACAGAGACTAAGTGAGATGAAGACAAAAACATTGTCACAGTTTTTTTAAGGGCTTCAGAATATTAAGGGTTGAAAGAAATGAGAGGACTGGTAGAGGGATAGCACTGCTCATAAGTGAAAGATTTCATGTTGAAGAAATACTTAGCTATAGAAAGTGACTTCAAGGCCTTTCTTGTTTCTCACATAAATACCGGGTCAGAGAGCATTATAATGACTGTTGTATATAACCCACCAAGGAACCAACACAGGCTAGAAGTTTATGAGGAAAGTCATATAGGTACTACTGAAGACATAACCTCAATTGTTAACATTACGCAGGAGAGAAAATGTGGGATTTTGATTATGGGAGATTTTAATCATAGAGAGAATGATTGGATAAATCTTGACCCACACAGTAGAGAGAATCCATTCGGGACAAGATTCCTAAACCGTGGCCCAATGTCCGACACCATCACCTCCGGTATACCAAACTTGGCAAATATATTTTTCAGCTTCCCTATAATAAATGATGATGTAGATTAATTTAAATATACTATCACAATCCATCCACTGTAATAGTCTGCTACTATTAAATACTCCTTCCATTTGTAAGAACAAAGATTGGCTCCTATTTTCAACCAGTGCATTTCGGGCAACACCGTTGGCCTGAAAGGCTCTGTCCTTTGTTGCCAACTATTCTGCAGACATAATGAGCAATTATCAATTCACCATTTTAAATCAGGACCCA